>BQNB010091754.1:0-26793 GCA_026074375.1 Tanacetum coccineum
ATACACTTGGAGACCTACCGGTCAGACCTTCACTATAGTAGGAAATACATGCCCTTTAACTAGGATTACCATAACTACTGAAGTGCCCCTTAGGAAACCAACTGCTCTAGAACGTAATACACCTAAACCTGTGGTAACATTGGTTTACTCAAGGAAACCTAAGAAATCTAAAACTAATGTTCCTGTTAGCAAACATAAGAATATTAAATCTTTATCTGCTAACAAAAAGGAACCTAGTAAATCTTGGGGATCCATAGTTTTTGATATTTCATCTTCCTTTCTTGATGAATGCAGGTCGTCCAAATTATTCTCTGGTATTTGGACTCTGGCTGATCCAAGTATATGACTAAAGATCGCTCTCAGCTTACCAATTTCGTCAATAAGTTTTTGGGTACAATCAAATTCGGAAATGATCACGTGGCAAAGATATTGGGTTATGATGATTATCAGATTGGGAATGTTACGATATCAATGGTTTACTACGTAGAAGGACTTGGACACAACTTATTCTCCGTTGGGCAATTTTATGATTTGAACCTTGAAGTTGCTTTTCGTTAACACACCTACTTCATTCGTAATTTAGAAGGTGTCGATCTATTAACCGGATCTCGAGGAAACAATCTGTATACTCTGTCTCTTGGAGATATGATGGCGTCCTCTCCTATATGTCTCTTGTCAAAGGTCTCAAAAACTAAGTCCTAGCTATGGCACCGACGTCTGTCTCATCTGAACTTTGGTGCAATCAACCATTTAGCTAGACATGGTCTTGTTCGAGGTCTTCCTAAGCTAAAGTTTGAAAAGGACCATCTTGTGTTCTGCATGTGCAATGGCAAAAGCAAGAAGAAACCCCACAAACCTAAATCTGAAGACACCAACCAAGAAAAACTCTATCTTTTGCACATGGATCTTTGTGGACCAATGCGTGTCGCAAGTGTTAATGGAAAGAAGTACATCCTCATCATTGTCGATGATTACTCTCGATTTACAGTTAAATGTTTAAGGTCAAAAGATGAAGCTCCAGATTTCATAATCAAGTTTCTCAAGATGATCCAAGTGCGGCTTAAAGTACATGTCCGACGCATCAGAACAGATAATGGAACTGAATTTGTTAATCAAACTTTGCGTGAATATTATGAGAAGGTTGGCATCTCTCATGAAACATTTGTTGCTCGCTCTCCACAGCAAAACGGTGTTGTTGAAAGACGAAATCGTACGCTAATTGAAGCAGCCCGTACTATGTTAATTTATGAAAAAGCTCCTTTATTTCTATGGGCCGAAGCGGTTGCTACAGCCTGTTATACCCAAATGCATTCCATGATACGCCTTCGACACGGTAAAACACCATACGAGCTTCTCCATAAAAAACCTCTCGACCTATCGTATCTTCATGTGTTTGGTGCACTCTGCTACCCAACGAATGATAGCGAGAACTTGGGCAAGTTATAACCGAAGGACGATATAGGTATTTTCATTGGCTATGCACCCACGAAGAAAGCATTCCAGATTTACAACAGATGTACCAAACGAATAGTTGAAACCATTTACGTTGACTTTGATGAGCTGACTGCAATGGCTTCTGAACACAGCAGTTCAGGACCCGCTCTTCATGAAATGACTCCTGCGACAATCAGTTCAGGACGTGTGCCAAACCCTCATCCTTCAACACCGTTTGTACCACCTTCGCGAACTGACTGGGATATGTTGTTTCAACCGTTGTTCAATGAATTTCTCAATCTTTCACGTAGTGTTGATCATCCAGCTCCTAAAGTTGTTGCTCCAATTAATGAAGTAATTACTCTAGTTCTTGCTGACTCAACCGGTTCACCTTCATCAACTACAGTTGACAAAGATGCACCATCTCTAAGTAATTCTCAAACAACACCCGAAACCGAACCTCCCGTCATTCCGAACGATGTTGAAGAAGATAATCATGATATTGAAGTTGCACATATGGGTAATGATCCGTACTTTGGTGTTCCAATTCCAGAAATCCCCTCTGATCAATCTTCATCATCGGATTCTATTCATACAATTGTGCACCCTGATCACCAAATTTCTGAACACAATAGCAAATGGACTAAGGATCATCCACTTGAAAACATAATCGGTGAACTCGCTAGACCAGTTTCCACTCGGCTGCAATTACATGAGCAAGCTCTTTTCTGTTACTACGATGCTTTCCTCACTGCTGTTGAACCCAAGACGTATAAAGATGCTTTGACTCAAGCCTGTTGGATTGAAGCAATGCAAGAAGAACTTAATGAGTTCGAACGACTTGAAGTATGGGAGCTCGTACCCCGACCAGACAAAGTTATGGTGATTACTTTGAAGTGGATCTACAAAGTGAAACTAGACGAACTGGGAGGAATTTTGAAGAACAAAGCTCGATTAGTAGCCCGTGGTTACCGTCAAGAGGAGGGAATCGATTTTGAAGAGTCTTTTGCTCCGGTTGCGAGATTAGAGGCTATAAGGATTTTTCTCGCGTTTGCTGCTCATATGAACATGGTCGTATACCAAATGGATGTGAAGACTGCGTTTCTGAATGGTAATCTGCGGGAAGAGGTTTATGTTAGCCAGCCGGATGGGTTCGTGGATAAAGATAACCCCAATCACGTGTATAAGCTAAAGAAAGCTCTTTATGGGTTGAAACAAGCTCCACGCGCGTGGTATGATATGTTGTCTTCGTTCTTGATATCCCAAGACTTCTCCAAAGGCTCAGTGGATCCTACATTGTTCATCCGCAGAGACGGCAAGGAATTACTTCTGGTACAAATTTATGTCGATGATATTATCTTTGCTGCATCTACACCTGAACTTTGTGATCTATTTTCTAAAATCATGTGTTCAAAATTTAAGATGTCAATGATGGGCAAAATCTCATTTTTCTTAGGATTACAGATTTCTCAAAGTCCCAGAGGCATCTTTATTAACCAGTCAAAATATGCCCTTGAATCTTTAAAGAAATACGGTTTTGACTCTTGTGACCCAGTGGATACTCCAATGGTGGAGAAATCCAAACTGGATGAGGATAAAGAAGGGAAAGCCGTAGATCCGTCACACTATCGTGGTATGATTGGCACCCTCCTTTATCTTACAGCCAGTAGACCTGACCTACAATTTGCTATATGCATGTGTGCCCGGTATCAGGCTCGGCCTACCGAAAAGCACTTAAATGCGGTAAAAAGGATCTTTCGGTATCTAAAAGGAACCGTACATCGGGGTCTATGGTATCCGAAGGATTCTTCGATTGCTCTAACAGCATTTGCAGATGCGGATCATGCTGGTTGTCAAGATACACGCCGTAGCACTTCTGGTAGTATGCAACTTTTGGGTGATAGACTTGTTAGCTGGTCGTCTAAAAGGCAGAAAAGCGCTGCGATATCCAGTACGGAAGCTGAATATATTGCTTTGTCCGGCTGTTGTGCTCAAATCCTTTGGATGAGATCACAGCTTACCGACTATGGCTTTGGATTCAATAAAATTCCAATGTACTGTGATAACAAAAGCGCTATTGCCTTATGCTGCAACAACGTTCAACATTCCAGATCCAAGCATATAGACATCAGATTTCACTTTATCAAGGAGCATGTTGAGAATGGGGTGATCGAACTTTACTTTGTCAATACGGAGTATCAACTGGCAGACATCTTCACTAAAGCTCTTGGCCGAAATAGAATTGAATTTCTGATCAACAAGCTGGGAATGCGAAGTTTTATGCCGGAGACTCTGAAACAATTGGCAGATTAAGTTGATGAATAGTAGTGGTACCTGATGATATGTTTGTTGTTGATTTGAAGATAGGTCATACTTTGGCTTTTAATCTTTAACAACATCTCATCCTCTCTGCATCACAGCTCCACAGCAACAACCAACTAAGTTTGCTTTGTAGTTTTTGGCAAACTACCAAGCCCTACACAGATTTGTATGTCTTTTACATGAAGCCGTTTTGCTATGGACTAGTCAATGCTTTCATTGCATTAAACAAGGTGCCCATTGATAACCTTAAGTTTTTAGCAAAACTATTAAGCTTGTCAACAAGATTTGAGATCTCTTTACCATGTAGCGTTTGCTTTAGAGTAGCTTATGCTTTTGTGCAAAATATATGGTGCATTGATTACCATAAGTTTTTTGGTAAAAATGTGTCAACAAGTAATGATTTGAGTGTCTTTACCAGAAGCTGTTTGCTTTAGACTAGCCAGTTCTTGATGTCTGTTAGACATGGTGAACTGATAACCATTTGTTGTGTGGTTGCTAAACCAATACTTAAACAATCCTTCTCAACTCTATTAACAGCTTCCAGGATACAAACCATAACATAGCTACTGATAATCCAATTATCATCTTAAAATCCATCTTGCTTCTAAATCATCTCCTAAAAGTGATAAGCAAACTTCATCCGTTGTTCCATCTAGAAGTTCATCTTTTAGCATTACTTGGTAAGCGTATTTTGACAGGGATATTTTCTATCTGCTAACATATATATAGCAATATCATCTAATGTTAGGCAATGTACTGCACAAGAAGGATAATACCTCTAATTAATCATCTTCTGTTGAATTGGCAAACTCCAGATTGCATCATCACTAAGGGGTGTATCAAACATGGTCTTGAGATCACCCCAAAGTACTCTGTCATATATCTCTTTCTGGCTATTATCCTACGTCTTTAATACTTAATCTGTATAATTCTGTAAGATCATCTCTTGAAAAGTCTTGAAGTATGGCTCCCAAATCATATATATTTTCATTATAGAACCATCTCTCCTTATCATCTTAAATAAAAGCCTTTTGAACAGATGAGGAAAATGATTTTCTAATCAACTATACTAGGAGGTTTTGTAGCAGTTGGAATAGCATATATTCCAATCTCAGATTCTGATGAAGCACTTGTGACTTTATCCTTCATGAATGCTTCCCTTTCTTCTTCACTTTCATCATGTGCAGTCTTGTCAATATGTATTCCTTTCCTTGCCTTTTGCTTCCTGATTTTACCTCTCTTCTTTATAGACTTCTCAATTTCTTCTTCCTTAGTAATCACTGGCTCTGTAATACTTTCTTCTAAGACAAACCTCTTCAATGGTCTTTTGTTTCTTTGAAAATTCTTGCTCCAGCTGAACACCTTGTCTCTTTACTCTTTCATCAGTTTCCATTGGTACAAAGTTTTCAATACTTTTCACCAGCTTTTCAAATTCAGTCTTGAGCTCATCAAAAGTAAGTTTCTTCAATTAAGTCAATTTCCATGAGCTTTGATTCTTGATGAAGGTACTCATATAATCTCTTTGATGTGCCTGTATCATTGGCTTGCTCCTTCTTGCCTTAGCCTTTTGTTCAGCATAGAACTTCTTTTTCTAATTTATCATTTCCACCGTCCTTTTTGCAAAATCTTCACTAGTCATACTTTCTCCTTGTAGACTCTTGGTCAGTTTGCATTTTTGCTTTAAGTTATGCTTATTGGTTATCCCAAATCCTCTTCTATATAAAATTGAGCAGCTTCTTGAACTTCAGCTTTTCTTTTCTTTTGTTGTTCTAATAATTCTTCCTCCTCTGAAATCCTTTTAGCTATCAAAGCATCCAAATGAACTTGTCTTGCAGCCTCTTCCTCTGTAATGGCTTTGCAATCTTATGGCTTCTGCTAAGACCAGCATTTTCTTGTGCATATGTGTTTGGATCTTTTGGATAGCCTTGAATTTCTTCTGTAGTCATTGGAGCTTTTCCTTCTCTTTGACTTTTAATTGGAGAAGGAATTTGTGACTATTTATGGTTGTTTGCAACTACTCTAGGAGTACTAACTGGGTCACTACCATTATAACTCTAAGTACAGATTTAAAATCCTATTGCCAGTATTAAAATCTTCACTGCCATGTTTAACTTTATACCAGCTGTCCAAATCAGTACTAATATCTTTTTCAATTGACTTGATCTTGTTTTCTTTTATAAATCTTATACCCTTATCAGTTGACTTTGCTTTTGCAGAAAATGACCAGTGATAAGGTTTTAGCTGCTTCCAAGGTTGTATGACTAAATATCTTGTATTGTTCCCTCCCCTGAATAACTGATTTTTGTAGGGAAGGTGTCACAAAATCTATATTTTTTTTCCTTCATGACTCTCTGACCAAAGAAACTAGAGGGATCATTATCAATATCTTGAATTTTCCTACCTTGGATTCTGTGTTTCTTATCCTCTGGAGTCAGACACAACCACTTTCTTTGTCTTTCTTTTCAAGGCTACTTCCAGAGACTTCACTCTTTCAACTAGAGTGAGAACTGCTTTCCCATAGGTAGCCTTTGTCTGATGTAGCTCTTTCTCTAAATTAGCAATCCTGGTTACCAGCTTAGGTACAAGGACCATCAATTCCTTTAGTTGCAAGCTGTCCTCAGCACTTCCTGAAGTGTGACCTTCATGGAGAGGTGCTTCATAGGACCTGAGTAGAGACTCATGTATGTTACCACTGTCCAACCCTGCATCTAAGCCAGAGGTTGTAGTGGTAGCTCCCTCAGTACCAACCCTCCCACCTATGGTGGTTGCCTTATCTGCTACATAGGTAAAAGTAGGACCCTAAGACTGAGGAATCTCATTATCCTGTCTGTCAAGTTGCCTAGGTGGTGATGGTTATAGAAGTGGTTCATTGGTAGACGGAATTATTAGTTGAGATGTGGATGAGATGGGATCAGTAGGTGTGTGTTGGGGTTCAGCTGGGATTACTGAACCTTCACATTGATCCTCAGCTGCACCTGCTAACATTGCAGGCAGCAATGGTACATAATCTCCTGTATATCCCCTTTTTATATTTGCAAAAAGTTTTTTAGTCAAAGTTGGGGCTAAATACTTTCCATTATTTTCAGTAGTGATACCCAAATCTTTGGAAAATCTTGGATACATCAGACAAGAAATTTAGTATTACTCTCTATGTTATGAACCATTCCATCAAAAATCAACTTTGAAAAATTATAAACCCTATTACTAGATAGACATATCAATGCAGTAGCAGTAGGACTACCAAATTGATCCCATCCACTGATTAGGGCTTAGCAGTTGTTTGACATGGAAGTTGTGAATTAAAATTTCCATTGGGGGTTCTGGTTAAATTCTTTTTCCAAAAGTTAGGTTTGCCCCAGAAACATGCCCCAACTGTTGCCAACCATCATAAATTTTAGGCATCATGTAAATTTACTAATACCTGCTTGCATCTGGCCTCATTGAAGTTTACTTAAAACAGAGCTCTCAGTAATAGTATATTCCTTATTATCAATGGATGCTACTAATTATGGAGTCCCATTAGCAAGTGTTCTGTAGTATAGCTGCTTCTGCCAAACAACTATTTGTACTAGGGATCATAGATAGTAGGATTAAGAGATATAAGGCATACCTTAGAGAAGTACCTTTGAGAAAATCCACTATCTCAGTGAAGCCCACACTTTCATTGGGTTTCTTAAGAAAAGCGATCATGTTATGCTTGTTTGAGTACCTTAAATTGGCCATCTTGAAGTCTTAAATAATAGAAGTTGTGAATAATTAAGTGTGAGTGCTGGGTTTGGTCGTTCTAAGTAATATTTAGTACTGTAGGTAGAGAGGGGCCAATTGAATTTATAGTGATGAAAACAAGGTTTCGTTATTGGACACCACCAAAAAAATAGTTTCTTTATAGGAAAAAGAAAAATGTTTTAGAATAAAATTCAATAATTAATCAACTAGGAAACCTATGTGAGAGGTAAAATTGCCGTAAAATCTCTAACGGTAAGTATTTAAATAGGGGGGAAAGTCAATTGTCCCCTCACCAGTACCAACGGTCATCTACCAGTATTAATATTGGTCTACCAGAATTAACTTTTTGGTCTACCAGTATTAATATGATACACCAGTAGTAACTTTCGTCTACCAGTATTAAAAATGACATACCAGTATTAACCTTTGTTCTACCAGAATTAAGCACTTACAACCCAGATATGAGAGAAATTACTAGCACAGCTTCCATCCATTCTCAAATCTATGTTGTTCCTGAAAAAGTTAGCCCATAACAAGAAAAATACTGCAAAACATGTTCATAAGACAATATTAACTTGAACTAAATATCCTAACTACTAGAATCAATACCCTAGCAGTATTAATTTTAACTATACTGTACTAATGACAAGTAAAACTTTACAATGTAAACCTCCCTCAAATGTAAGCTATAGGTTGAAAATCCCAATGTAACCACCAAGAAGTGTTAAATCTTGTGACGTCAAATCCTTTGGTGAGAGGTCTTGTACATTATTGTTAGTATGAATCTTGACAACATCTAATCAATTCTTTTCTCATAGCAATCCTTATGAGTGATCGTAGAATTTCAATGTGCTTGGTCCTTGAGTGATAAACAGGATTCTTGATATACTATGGTACTTTTCATTATCAATAAGGAATTTTGTGTGTCATGAAATTAAAGCCATAATCCATCATCTGATTTTGTATCCATAGTACTTGCCCACAACAATTAGCAGCTGCAACATATTCCGCCTTAGTAGTAGAATTTGCCACAATCGTCTGCTTTTTACATTGCCAAGAAATCAGTCTTCTACCAAGAAATTGACAACCACCTGTTGTTGATTTCCTGTCAAGACTGGCGCCTCCATAATCATTGTCTGAGAAAGCTTCTAGTTCAAAAGGAGAATCTCTAGGATACCATAACCCTAGTTTGTGTTGATGTTTGAGGTACCTAAAAATCTGTTTTACTACATTTAAGTGTGAAGCTTTTGGAGTGACTTGAAACCTAGCACAGGCATAAACAGCAAACATGATGTCTGGCCTTGATGCAGTCAAATACATCAGGGAACCAATCATAGACCTATAGATATGCACATCTATATCTACACCATCTTCATCTTTGACCAGGGGCTTATTAGACTCAATAGGAGTAGTAGCTGTTTGATGGAACAAAAATCAAACTTTTTAAGGATGTCAGCTACATACTTGTCTTGCCTAATAAAGATTTCTTCAGGTTGTTGTTTCACCTGTAGTCCCAAAAAGAATGTGAGCTCACCCATGGAGCTCATCTAGAATCTTTTGTGCATACAATCTTCAAACTCGATACACATAGACTGTGTTGTAGAACCAAAAATGATGTCATCACATACATTTAGACAAATAATGGTCACTCTTGTTTTTCTTAATAAAATAAATGTTTTGTCTATAGGTACTCTCCTGAAACATTTTCCAGTAGGAAAGGAAGAAAGTGTCTCATACCAAGCTCTAGGTGCTTGATGTAGACCATAAAGAGCTTTGATCACCTTATAGACTTTGTTTGGATGAGAAGGATCAACAAAGCCTGGAGGTTGTTGAACATATACCTCTTCTCTAATAGTGCCATAGAGAAATGCACTTTAACAGCCATTTGGTAGCCGTGAAGCCCATGTTATGATGCAAACGCTAAAAAATAACCTAATCGCCTCTTATACTCTGGCAACTGGTGCACAAAAACCTCATCATTAGTCTTATACCTTTCCTCTGTCTAAACCTTAATGTACAAGCCTTGCTTTGTTTTTTTACAACAATATTTCTTATCTCTCATATTCCTGAAAGACCCATTTATGGCCAATTCCCTTCTTCCCATTATGGCAAATCAAAAAGGTACCAAACTTCTGTAATTTTGAACGTATAGCAAAGCCCTCTTGCATTGCTTCTCCCATCTTTCATCTTGGTAAGCTTGTGATATGTTCCTTGGGTTCTTTTTGGGAGAAAGAAAACATTGCGAACGACAGGTTTTTGATGGTCTTTATGATTTTGTTCTATTAGATTATAGTATGTACGCTTACCAAGCTTATTGTATTGAAGAAGCCTTTTGGATCTTTCCTCTTGTTTGAACTGTTAATTTAGGATCTCCTAGAATTTAAGCTTTAGGGTGATCCTTATGAACTCTGAGTGTGGGAATAGGACTAGCATCAATGGTGTTATCCATATTGTTGAAATCAGACTCTGCACCTACATCATCATCATCATAAGTTCTACTGAATATGCCATCATTTAGAAATGCATTTGAAACATCTTCTAAGTCAGACATATTTGGATCAGTAGGTAGATCAGCATTAGGGAGAGTAGATGCATCAATAGGTATTTGTCCTCCAAGATGGACAAAAGAGATTTCACCAGCATGTGACCTCGGGGAGTCCTAGCACGCACTAACATCTTGAGTGTTTTGCCTAAAACACTTCATTGATTTTTTAAGACATATTACATTATCACCTATACTCGATAGACAACTCTATCCTAGTGCTCCGCTCAGAGATAAGAACCCCTCATCCCCCCCTCGCTCACGCATATGTGTGTCCCGCCATAATTCACGCCTCTTATGCAATGTCAAACATGTATAACCTCTTATCTCACACACTATAGTCAACCTCACCATCCAGCTGCTCGCCTATCCCACACACCCTAAAGCTCCCTCAGTCATCTGTCCCCATCACCATCAGCTTAACGCCAGCTCCCACTCTTTTTTGTGCTCGCCCCCACCCCTACCTCTCCCTCCACCCCCCCCTCACCCCCAAAATTCTCGCTCGCTCTCGCAACACTTAGATTCGTATTTAATTAGATAACATCATGTGAGATGCCCCATCGCCCCCTAATCTCCCACTCAGTCACATCTGACACAGCATCTGTATAGTGTGTGACTCACCCACGTCTCGACACCCCTCTGTCATGCTGTAGCCAATTTTGTTAAAGCTCGAATCTTTTCGCTTGTGCGTTTAAACAACTCATGACTCATGTACACCTGTGTCCCCTTACCACCATCAATCTCCCACCTGTGTGTGTGTGTACAATGAGAGAGCGACTCAGCCCGCCCCGTGCGCCTCATCTCTATGACTCACGCGTCTCCTCTTGTAGTACAGAACCGTAAAGAGATCTCCCAGCTAGTTTATCTTGTGTCCTCCACACTAATAATTACCCAGAAGTGTGCATGAGACGATATCTTGTTTGCTAGTAGTGAACCTTTACACCGCGTATACATATAGAGTGTATTCTTCACTTGAGTCAGTCTCGCCCTATCCTGCCACACGCCCTCTACGTGTTGATTTCTTCCTATGTAACTTCACAAATGAGCAGGCCACTATATCGAGATAGTCAATGTAGTATGGTTGGTTTAGAAACTCTAAAGCTCTCTCCCTCCCCACATATACATACACAAGTGTTGAGGAACACCTGTTGCATCCCCCCTCTCCACTTTGTCCCACAACACCCCGCAATTGATTAGGTCAACTAGAGTGATGTATTCACCTCTCCGCAACCCTCTCTAGCCTCATCTCTCGCTCCGTGTAATATGTGTGAAACTGTCGACAACACATCAAACTGTACACTCTTTGTTAGGTTGTCCACTAGTATATGATGAGCGTACTACATCTTATAAGCTAGCCTCCACGCTCGAGATTCCTGTGAGGACTTTTAAGAGATGCAAGAGATGCTTTCTACACCGCCCCACCAAATCAAGATAGTTTCCTCTACATAGAATCTCGCCTATATCCCCAGAAAGTCCTAACCTGACGCGTGTCTGAAACGGCTGAGTTATTCAAGTCATCCAGTAAAAAGGTGTTCTCCTAGAATAGTCGTCCAGACCCGAATCACCACCCTTCCAGCCCCCACCCCCCGTCCCCCTCCGCAGACCCCTACTACATGGATGAGATAATATGCACTCTCATCACACGTCATGTCAGATAGTAATGATGCGCTTCTCTTTCTCATCTTGTAAAAATCGACTGGATAGTCTCACCAAGTAGTACACCGGCGCGCCAGTGACTCTGATAGTGTGTTGTGTGAATCCTAGGAGTCATTCTGCTGATCAACACTGAAAAGATAGTTCTAAATCATCGTGTGTGTCGCTTTACCAACTCCCCGCCCACATGCAGTATTAGTAACTGCTACCTTTCCCTTTGCACGAATGTGTTCGGGATCTCGTCTAACTACATTCTGAGCGTACCTGCTAGACACTCTTCACATGGCGCATATACGCTGTGAAGCTTCATATAGTGTCAAAAAAACGAGAAGTCTCCAGTCTTGTTTTTCGGTATCCACTGCCTGCTTACGCGCAAAGCACCATTAATGTACTCGACTTCTACAGCGTTTCACATCGCGTGAGATCTAGCTTCATATCAACGTCCTATCACTTCCTAACAACTCCCCCATAGCCGCTCTCATGAACAATCCGACGCCCATCCTCCACCCACCGAATCACTAGTACATAGAATACTACTGCACTGGCGTTCTTCAATTCATTCCAGCCCATCGCTTTACCCCCCTTTACCTTAATGCCCACTGCTCGCATATACTTGCTCCCGGTCTCTCACGCGTCGTTTTCTAAAGCCTATGATACAATCTTATAAAGGCATTCCCTCATGTTACCCATCCTTGTCCAGCTAAGAAAAATACCTAACTAAATCTATTTAAAATCATCAGTAGTAACAATCCAAACAGTACCTTATTTTATTAATACTTTCTACTGAGACATGTCTAAATAAAGTCATATGAAGTAATTCTTAAGGGCTTTCTGTTGGTTCCTTTCTATCTTAGGCTTAAGGAGGCCTTATGTTGCTTACCTTCTTGAGGCCAACACAAAGTGTTGTCATTCACAAAAAACTTTGGGAAGGTAGGCCTCTAATAGGTGTCCTTATCAAGTTTGTTTTTATTTTTGAAATTTACATGACCTAATCTCCTGTACCTAATTTAGACTCATCTGCTCATCTACCAACCCCAACCCCCACCAAAACCCCCCACCCACCCACACAACTCCCCTGTTGTCCCACAACCCCCACCCCCACCAACCCCACCCAAAACCCCACACCCCACCCACCACCCCACAACCACCCCCCCCCCAACCCCCCCCCCCCCCCCCCCCCACCCCCGACCCCCATTGGTCTGTTTGTTTTTTCTTTTATTTTGTGTTATGTAAGCTAATTTTATTTTTGTTGCATTTGCATATAAACAAGTTATACCTCTAGAAGGAACAATGTTCTTTAAATCCAAACTGTACACTCCATTCTGTCTAGGAGCTCTAAGTACAACTTAATTTTCATCAAGAAGCTTAAAGCTAGGAGACAGAATAAGGCATTCAGTTGTCAGTAAAGAGGACACTGTTTTCTATGTCACCCATTTGTGAGGACAGAGGAGGAACAGTTAAATTTTGTTCTCATTACAAAGTGACTTCATCAAAATCTAAATTAGCAGTTCTGATTTTACTTTACCCGTTATTTTTACTATTTGGGATCACTTCAAAAGCCACAAAAAAGCTCCACTTGTAATCTTCATAATCTGGAAAGATAAGTTTTATTGGCTAAGTCATCTGGTAGAGCAACCACTATCAACCATGCATGATCCGGTAAACAGATCTTGGATTGCCTACACAAAAAGTAATGAGAAATCGTATCTCTTAGGGAACCAAAGGCCTCCACAGACTTGAATATCCCTTTTGGGTCAACATACTCAAAACTTCTGAGTATGAAGATCTTTTTCTTTGGACTCATTGATCCAGTGTAATTTCCCTTAGGCCTCCAACCCCTGATTTTTAAAGATCATTATTCATCTTACCAGTACAGTATTAACTACTGCTCTATGTCATCCCAGCAGTGTCATATTTTACACCAGAAGTTTTAACAATCTTGTTATAAGTTTTGGGGTTATAAAAGCTAGTTTTGTGCTAGTAAGAACTCTTGATGGTGAATATGAGGCTCTTGTCTTAATTGTCCATTCGTGGTAAATTGGTCTAATAGCACTACTAGTTTTGCTAATTTTGGGGCAAAGGGCCTAAGCTAGTATAAACATGCCTAGCAGTACTAACAGTATGTACTGCTCTTTTCCCATTTGTCCTAACAGGATTAACCAAGCCTGTCCTGGTTAGTACTCCTGATGGGACAAAAGTCCTTTTTGCCTGAGGGTATTTCAATTTATTTGAAAATTTTTGGTGATTTACCCTTTTAGCATTATCCCATACTGGTTTAACCACCCTTTGACCAGTATTGACCATGGTTTTCAGCTTAGGTTCTGGACTCTTTTTTGGCATAAAAAATCACAATCTTTGATCAAATGTCAGTGCTCTTACAGACAAAGCAAGCCTTTTATTTTACCTTAAATCCAATTCCTTGCTTTCTTAGAAGTATTGGACAATTTTTATCAACTTGAGTTTTAGCTATTTTAGTGTCATTAGTCTTAACTAGGACTAACTTTCAGAGTCATCATTTCTAATCATCTGAGTTCCAATCCTCACATTGATGACTTTTTATCTTTGTTTAATGTTTGGTTGTAGACACCAACTTTGATTCAAATTGACGACTTAGTTTTTCAACATTTACTTCATTAGTATTACCCTACAGTCTCATAGTTTTTAGATTTATAGTGTCATCTTGTTTTTGATCAATGATTTTCTTTATATTGGACATATTCATCTAAACCTGCAATGACTATGTTCAGCTCTTGGGGATTTAAGAAGTTCCTTGTTATAGGAGGGGGAACAGCATGATACCCATCTGCTTTGTAGAACCTATCATTTGCTGGTGTGAGCTCTTCATCACTAGATCTGACCTCAAAAACACTCATACTGATCTCACTATTAGTTTCAGACTTGTCACTCATTTCATTCAATTATGTGTCATATCCTAAACCATTTTTATCATGGGCACTCAATTTGACTGTTGGAGTAAAATATTAAGACTTTGGATGTTTCTTCCCATTTTGCTATTTAATATTCAACTCGTTCTCTTTTCTTTAACAACTTTCTCTAATTCATGTTTAGGTTATTGATTTTTAATTCTCTGCATTTAAGCTCATAGTTTTGAAACTTATATTTTTTCACCGCAAGCCAGTTCATTATTTTCATGTCCAAATATCCTAGATTCTAGTGACTCTAAGGCTAATTCATAACCCTGAATTTCTAGTTTGGCTCTGTTATGTTTTTCTCTTTCGCTATCATAGTTCTTTTGAAGAGTTTTAAAAGCTGCAAGACATTGTTTAGAATAGTTTTATACCTCATTGTCAGAAGAACTTGATGAGCTTGAAGAGGAGATGGCCATTAAAGCATAATTAACTAGTTCATCAAAATCATTGCTCCAGTCATAGCCTCCTAGACTATCTTGAGTCACCAGTGCTTGTGATGATGGTTCATTTGTAGTTCATTCCTCCTGCCATTATCACCTAAGATCCTTTTCCCTTGGTTCCAACCCTGTATTTGCCATTCCTTAGCAAAGTGCCCTTTCTTGTGCTGTAACAATTGTAGCACTCAATTTTTGACTTATCAAAGCCAACAGGTTGTTTTCCTTTGAAATCTAAGTTTCTTCCTGTCTTCTGAATAAATTTCTTCACCCTGACAGTTAACATGGCAACCTGCCATCTAAGATCCGATTCTTCTAGGTCATCTTCATAAATATGCTACAAATCCTCATTTTCAAGTTGAGGACTGGTTGTCTGTTATGCAAAGAAATAGCACATTACTTCATCAGCACATGGAGTAGATGAAACCTGACTTGATGAACTAGTTCCTCCAGCAGTACTAACTCTAAAATCTCCACTGGTAGTACTAACTTCATTAGTGCTGCTAGTATTCTCAGAAGAAAGAAAAGCCAAGTTCTGAGATTTAGATGTGGATCTTGAAGACCTTTTCATTTCATCTTCATAGACCCTAAGGTTGTTGTAGAGATCATCAATATCAATCTGGTCTATGTCTGGCTAATTTCTCATGATTAAAGCAATTTGACTCAATGAAAGAGGAAGACTTCTTAGAAACTTTTGGTTGATATCCTCCTTTGATACTGGAGCAGCATGAACCGCCAATTAACTTATGAGTTTTTGGAACCTATCATAAGCCTTATCCAGACTTTCATGTGGTGCAGTGGTAAAGTTTTCAAACTGATGTTTTAAAACATTCCTCTGTATCTTTTTGGATTCATCATTTCCTCTAAACCTTGATTTGATTGCAGCCCAGAGAGATTTAGCATCTGGAACATTATGAAACTTAAGGAGATATTCATCAGGTATTGCTAACAGAAAGATGCTCTTAACTCTTTCCTGATTCCTTTTGGTAGTCAGTTGTTTGGCAGTCTTAGGAGTAGGAAGACCAGGTAGTTCTCCTGCTGGTGCAGCCTCTTCTTGGAGATCTCCATTGACAATTATATCCCATAGGTTATGATCTATATGACAAATATATTGTCGCATTCTCATGCTCCAAATATCATATTATCCCTTGTTGATGATAGGGATATTCATTGCTGTGATAGTTGGTAGAGGAGTGTCTTGTTCTGCCATCTAACTGGTTTGATTGTAGATCTGCTTCAAATAATGGAGTTCTTCTTATTTAGAGTTTCCACACAAGCTCTGATACCACTTGTTGGATCTCTTACTGAATAGATCTTGAACCCTTAGCTTGCAAAAGTTTGTTACTTTAGATAAATCCAAAGCAACAATAATGAAACACTGAATGAACACTATTGATTACGCGGAAACTAATCAACAATGCTAAGAAGAATAGTATTAAGTAAACACAAGAGATCTTCTATCAAACTCACACTTTATATTATAACTTGAATCTGCCTAGATTACAAACTATGATTGCTAATTGATCTTTATAGATCTGTATATTCTAACTCTGCCTAGGGTTCCTTTTATACACCAAGGAAACTCTAATGGGCTTTACAAATTACAAAACATGTATAGAGATTATGCATATCCTTTCCTAAGATATCTCATGCATATCTCTAACTCTAACTAACTTCTGCATAAGCAGACTTAACTAATACATAGCCAGTACTAACTATGATACACTACCAGTACTAACTATGCTAACTCTTCTACCAGTACTAACAGGTGTACTGGCAGAACTAAATATATATTACTAATAGCACTAAGTCTAGAATACTTAATTCCTAACACTGATGTTCCATGTCCGTGGAAGCTGGTTTCTGTCCCGGTCTCTTAACTTGTATGCGCCCTTTCCCAGTGCTTCTGTCACCTCATATAGTCCTTCCCACTTGGGACCTAATTTTCATGTATCTTCCACATGGCTTGCCTCTTTGTTGCTGTACACTAGGTCTCCTAGTTTAAAACTTACGCTTCGGACTTACTTGAAAGTTGATTTTTTATAGTACTTTCCATTTTGCTTTGCTTTTGCTTTCGTATCGCTTGCCTGCTCTCTTCGTTCCTCAGTAGGTGAGGTTTGATTTCCAGGAGCTTCCTTATTTCTTCTAAGCTTGCTTTTTTTTTTTTTTTTTTTTTTTTTTTTATTTTTTTTTTTTTTCTTTTTTTTTTTTTTTTTTTTTTTTTTTTTGTTTGTATTTATTTTTTTTTTTTTTTTTTTTTTTTTTTTTTTTTTCTTTATTTTTTTTTTTTTTTTTTTTTTTTTTTTTTATTTTTATTTTTTTTTTTTTTTTTTTTTTTTTTTTTTTTTTTTTTTTTTTTTTCTTTTCTTTTTTTTTCTATGCTGGTCCTTAGTGTAGGCATGCGATCCCTTCGGGGATGAAGCTTCCGTTCCGTATGTTAATGAGAACGGGGTGTCTCCGTTACTGGATTTTATCATTGTGCGGTGTGCCTATAGGGCATGAGGAAGTTCTTCCATCTAGTTCTTGCTCTTTTGCCAACTAGCCTTGATCCTTCCCAAGGATACGGTTTTCCCTTTCCAACTTAGGCCCCATTAGTTTGCGGTTTGCTTAACAGAAGCGAAATGTTGGCGGATCCATAGTTTCTCGTACCAATCTTTGAATGGATTGTCTTGGAAATGCTTTCCATTATTTGAGATGATTTCCCTTGGAGGTCCCAAATTATACAATCCAAGTTATCCATACAAATTTTTGCTCTGGCTTCCGGTAATGGTTACACCGGCTTTGGCTTCAATCCACTCGTGATGTTAGTTCGATAGCTAATAACAAGAATTTGACCTTACAAAGTCCTTCTGAAAGGCCCGGCGATGTCAATACCCACTTGTAGAACGGTCACGAAGATGTGATTGACGCTTAACTATTTTGAGGGTTCCTTGGACAGGTGGTGAACGTGTAGTCTTGGCATGCTTGAAGACTTTCTTGCATCGTGCATGGTTGGCAGTCTCACCAATTGTAAGCCTTTCCCATGGCGAATCTTGTGCCTACATGTATATTGTAAGATCCCTCATGTATTCTCTTAGACATTATTGGCCTGAGTGGTTCCTACGCACCGTAGCTATGCTCGAGAAGGATTTTTTATAGAGTATCCCTATTGATTATAGGAGCCGCCATGGACTGCGTTTCACTGCTCTTGCTTTATTCCCTTCTGCTGGTAAGGTTTTATCCGTGAGGTAATTCAAGTTGGGAGTCATCCACCGTTATCTCCTTCCTTTCTACTATGCCACAACTTTCGAACACATATGGATTTCCTTCAGTTCCTCCACCAGACTTGGCTTACATCCAAAGGAGCAAAAACTTGTTGATGTTTCTTGTTAAGCATTTGACTTTTGTTTTCATTTCTTTTTTATCGTACCTGTTTTATTGAGAACGCTTTGAAGCTGCTAGTAAGCGTTTTTACGTTCTCCAAATATCGAATCAATTCGGTTTCTTTTGCAACATATGCTCCCCCTCCTCCCCCCCCCCAACCCCCGCCCCTTTCAGTCACTTTTATTGACCACAATGCTAGTCAACATTTTCTTGGAGGTTTTCTACACCCATTTGCTCTGCTATCTTTAATCCAGCGATCAAAGCTTCATATTCCGCTTCGTTATTTGTTGCATCAAACCTGAACCTTAGAGCATAGGTGAACTCCATCCCTTCTAGATTGGTGAGTATCAGTCCTGCCCCGGAACCATCTGCACAGGATGATCCGTCCGTGAACAATGTCCATGGGTCCTGGAGCTCTTCCGCGTCCTCCATGAGCGTATCTTCTAAGTTGTCCTCCGGACGTTCCACTATAAAGTCCACTAGGATTTGCCCCTTAACCGATGTTCTTGGCCGATACTGGATGTCATATTCTTCTAGATTATAAGCTCCTTGGCCGTCTTTCTGTAACCTCTGGGTTTGATAGCATCTGCTTGCATTGGTTGATTTGTGTTTACAATGGACTGTATTTGCATGGAAATATCTTTTTAGTCACTTGCTAGCACTACTAGTGCGGAGTACTGCTTTTCCATTGGCGTGTAATGATTTGGCCTCTCAGTCTTGGGATGAAAAATAAATGGGTATTTGCTTTCTGTACCTATCATTCATCGGGACGGGACTGATGGCCTCTTTTGCTGCTGCCAAGTATATGATTAATTCTTCTTTCCCTTGTGGCGCGGCCATCATAGGCAATTCTTCTATCAATTTTTTTGTTTGCTGGAAGGCCATTTCTGCTTCCGTGGTCCATTAGAAGTCACTTTTCTTAGTGCACTTTTTTAGAGTTTTGAAGAAGGGTAGTGACCTTTCGGCCGATTTAGATAGGAACCTGATGCGAATACTAATTTTCCGTTTCGTCTTTGCACGTTCCTTCAAACACTTTGGGCTGGCCAAAACTAAGGGCTGTTCTATTTTTATAACCGGACAACCATTAAATCCGTCGGAGATACCTTTTGTAACCTAGAAATCGCCTTATTCATCCCAGAGCATTTTTTTCGGGATTTAACGGTCATGTTTATTTTTCTGAGGGTTCTAAATGTTTCTTCCACGTCCCGGATTACTTCTTGTTCCGTGCAGCTTTTGATAACTAAGTCATCCACATACGCTTCCAGGTTCTGACCAATTTGCTTTTGGAAGGCTTTATCCACCAGACGTTGATAAGTTGCTCTGGCATTTTTCAACCAATCGGCATTTTCGGAGTAACAGACTATTCCTTGGCTTGTGATTAAACGCTGTTTTGTTGTCTTCCTTGCCATTTTTTATTTGCATGGTATCCTTTGTACGCATCCGAAAGCATTTGAAAGGGATACCGTAGAGGATTTCACCTTTCAGGTTTATTTTTGATAGTGGATAGCCATTTTTGGGGACTTTGCTTTTATTCAAGTTTTTAAAATTAAAACCTGCCCAGCTGTTGTCATGTTTTCACCATTAGTGGGTTTGACAGCACTATGGATTGTGGACTTCTTTCATGATACCGACATTTATAGCTTTTCCAACTCTTTCACCATTTGCCTTATTTCTTTTCCCTTGGTGTGCTTGCCCCCCCTTTTTCTTTTTTCTGATGGAGAATACATCCCTCGCGGAGTCAACTGTGTTTCCGCTATATGACGTGGAACCCCGGTCATATCTGCTAGTTTCCAGGAGAAGATATCTAGGTTTTTTCTTAGTAAACCGCATAACTTCTTTCGGCATTCTTCAGTTAAGGTAGAACCTATTGCTATAGTTTGTTCAGGATGTTCTAGATGAATTGCTAATTGAATCTTTTCTTTTGTGACCCAGTCAACCACAGGCTGCTACATTTTGGACCCTGAGATCATTGCGCACTCCAATGGTATGATCCTGCTACTCTGCGGTGTGACCGTTCCGCCTATCACTGGGAACTTCAACATTCCGTAGGCTGTGGATGGGATTCCTTTGATTCTCCTTACGCTTAGCCTTCCTATTATTCCGTTGTACGAAGAATGCGATCTTACAATCATGAAGTTCATCCGTGTGGAAGTTGAGTGTTCTTCTTCGCCTATTTTTATGAGCAACGACACTTGCCCCAGCGGCCATATTATTTCTCCATTAAACCCGACCAAGTATGTGGTTATGGGAGCCATTTAGTTTCTAATTTTTGGGCGAAGTTGGTTGAAATAGTGTTCATACATAATTTCTGAAGAGGCACCCCCGTATACGTACATGCGGTAGACAAGGTGTCCTCCTACCTTAGCTTCAATAACTATGGGCCCTTTCGTTCCATCTTCTTCCCCTAAGGGTGGGAACGAGATCATTATCTTCGGAGAGAATATTTGGGTGACCCCTTGTTTGGCTATCTTTCGTTCCGACTGTACCATCAGGATTGCTAGTGGCTTGTCCTTTCCTGCGGCTTCTCCCTTCTTTGCCACCTTTGCTTGATCTTTCCCATTGTTTTGCTTCAACTCTTTGATCAAATGCGACAGCTTTCCAGCCTTAAGCATTTCCTCGATTTGCCTTTTCAGGTGCATGCACTCATCTGTGGTATGCCCTACCTCTCTGTGGAATTCACAGAATTTGCTAGGATTCCTTTTTTCCACTAGTGTTGTCATTGGAGGGGGAGGTTTGAACTTTTCTTTGTCTAGAGCTAGGATCTCTTTTGGTGTTTTCGTGAGGAGGGCAAATTTGTCTTGCCTTTTTTCCGACCTTTGTTGATTCTTAAAGCCTCATTTCTTGAAATTTTGTCTGTGTCTAGGATCTTGCTGCTTCCATGGCGGAAATGTCTTCTTCCATTCCTGGTTGCCAGCTGCCACTTCTCCTCTGAGGAAGGCTGTGGTTATCTTCCATATTTCGTCTATGGATTTTGGGATTTTGTCGTGCAAACGCTTGATCAGCTTGGGTTTGTGATTCCATGCATGAATCCTGAGATTATCATGACTTCTGGTGCCCCTTTAACATCCCTACTCTCAATCTTGAACCTCCATACAAAATCTTCCATAGACTCCCCTTTCCTCTGCTTTATGTGATGGATTTTGACGGGGTCTTTGATGCACTTCTTTTGCTGGAGGTAATTTGCTAAGAATGCTTCTTTCAGGTTGTCATAACTATCTATGGATTCTGGAAGGAGATCATTAAACCAAACCCTTGCATTTCTGATGAGTGTGGAATTGAACATGTGACACCATGTTGGCATCGCCCACCGTTCTACCTTGGCAGCTGCCTAAAAAATCTTAAGATGATCTTACGGATCTTCGCTTCCGTCATACGTTTTGACATGACTAAGCATACAGATCCTCTTTGGTAGATTGAAATAGCGGATGCGAGGCATGAACGGATCAGTCTCCTCACATACCCATTGCTGGGATAGGTCCTCATCCTCCATACTTGACCTTTACTTTTTAGATTTAGATTTCCAATGTCCTCCTGCACTGTCCTCGCATTCTGACATCTTTCCACCCTTACATGAGTATGCTTTTCTATCATGATGCCTCTTAGGAGCGGGCTCCGTTCCTCGCGAGCGAGAACTCTGATAATAGCTTTTGGTGTCTCCGCGGCTGCTGTGATGTGACTGACGCCTTGAACTGCCAGAGTATGCGAACATACCCTTTTCTTTATCACCCAACCTATGGAATACACCATTTTCCAATATTCTGAACACCGTATCTCTTTCTGGATCTTTTCTTCTAGGTGATCTGGATCGGTCGCGTCTTGGTTCAAGGCTTCTGGCCATGCTGCGGGCATCTTTTGGTCCGAGTCTTTTCCTGACGTCTCTTCTTCTGCTTGGTGCCCTGACTCGGAGTACTGTGAGGTCCCCTTAAAGTTGAGACGAGCTTTTACTGCCTTCAGCTTTTCTTGTTGCACTTTTTCTTGATGCATCTTTTCAGCGAGGATTGGCAGCAACTGATTGTAGTTCTTATCACAAAATTCCCTAAGAGCTGCATCGGATGCGGGCTCATTTGGGGTTTCTGGTGATTTCTCTTTTCCTCTTCCCACCGTGTTTCGCATGGCAGATGTGTTTGTGGTAGGAGAAGGACCAGAATGTATGCTCATGGTGAGTATTTTAGAGAACGTATTTGCTTTCGTGTCTCACGGATGGCGCCAACTTATTAGTACAATTTGTGTTACGGGTTTGAATTAGATCTGGATCGCTTGTTGGGCTGGGTTAACTAACTGTAAATAGGTTGGATCTTTCACTAAATCAAGTGATTTGGATAGCTTTCTCGCAGATAAAAGCAAACCATTAGTCTTACCGTGGGGACGGACCCCACGATTAGACTCCGGCATGAGAGTAAGTATTCATGTTTTTGTCAGAGAATGTCAAAGTGTATGTGTGTAAAATGAAATCAGAAAATTGTACCTTGTGGGGTGTTAGAGTATCCCTTTTTATAGGTGAGCCAAATATTAGGTTTTCATAATATTTCGCTTATTTCTGTTAGTGGGCCGAAGTGAGACCCTTATCGGATAAGGGTCCGCAGTAATCGTGTTTTACAGACGTGGGTCCCCTTCTGTGGATGTTGCTTGGTCCGTGGAAGGCTTATCATGTCCGTCTTGTTTCTCCAGACCATGCCAACACGGGACTGGGCTTAGCTTTGGCCTATTATGCTTTGCGATTGTCTTGTTGGGCTTGGGCCCATGTATAATTTATGTAATCGAGGCCCGAAGGCCTGTTATACGTATTATACGTCATCAAGTCCCCCCAGTCTAGTGTGTCTATTGCGTGCGATTGTTATTGCGTGCGGTAGATATCACTAGAAAACTACAAACAAAAACATTAACAAAGAATATTGATTGGGACATGCGTTTTTTGGTGTCGTTGTTAGGATCTTCTTTGGCATGAAGTGCCTATTAAAATGATTAAACGAGTTTAATAACAGTCTAAACAATGTGATGTAAGTAAAATTATTATCGTTCAAGCTTAAATGGAAATCAAACTGATCTGTCAATCAATTTATTTATAGCAATGACTAAATCAACAGGTCCATGATAAATAATTTATGGTTATCATATTTATATTTCTTTCCTTTTATATCATTAGTCCATGTATGGTTGATTTGGCTCATTGCTTTGCTGGACATAAAGTTAGGAGATAACTTGTTAAGTGATCTAACTAGTACTGTAAATGCTAATTAAGGTTACTTTATTTGATCATATAAAGGCTAAACATTTTCTAAGTTACGATCTTTGGAGATGGTACGCATCGGCTTATAGAAAGATTTCATGTACATCGAACCAACCTCCTTTTTGTGAAAATATATTACTCCTCATTTAGTAACTTACTCATTTGAGAATTGAAGTGTATATCTTTCTGTAAAGTCTACGTCGATAAATCGACAAGATTCATTTCATTGCTTTTTCTTGTTGGCAAAATGATAAGGATGGACCACTGAATATTTTGTTTTCTTATTTATGCATCCTTGTACTAAGATCATCACCAATGAAAGTTTATATGACATTTCCATAGTGTCGATGGGTATAGACTTGATAAAGTCCATAGCATTGGAGATGCTCAGGTTTCATCATATATGTACCTTCCCGGATATAATCCTACTTAATAATGTGAAACTATAAGTTATATATGGCACGATAGTACACTTAACGTCTATATATATAGCTAGAGTTAATGAAACTTTCCCCATGGAAAACTGAGTGATATGTGCGATTTGGAGCATATCTTAAGTTAGGTCGGGTCTTGTTTTCTGCGGAGAGTCCGGAGTCAAAGAGATCTATGTCTGTCCCATCCGTAGAAGGGTCACCTGGAGCTATATATCAACCTGGGTATTTTTTTCACCTTGGAGACCGAAATGGCATACGATGTTGTCCCACACGAATTTTTTCACCTGATTGCCTGTGATTCTTGCCACGGCTTTCGCTTCTATCCATTTTGTGAAATAATCCATAGCGACTATCAAAAATTTGACCTTTCCTGGTCCTTTCGGGAAAGGACCAGCTATGTCAATTCCCTACTTGTAGAATGGCCACGGGGCCGTGATTGGGGTTAGCGGCTGTTGGGGGTTTCTTGGCACAAGACAATGTATTTGACAATCGTTGCATGTATGTATCATCTCTCGTGCGTCCCGGTGCATGGTTGGCCAATAATATCCCAGCCGCATGGCTTTGGCTACCACGAACCGTGGTCCTGCGTGCATACTGCATGACCCCTCATGAATTTCTCGGATCACATAATTCACTTGAAGTGGTCTGACATACCGCAGCCACAACTTTAGGAATGACCGTCTGTAAATAATTCCCTCCAACAATTCATACTGTCTTGCCTTGATATGGAGTTTGCTTGCCTCTTTTTTAACATCTAGAAGAGTCCCTTCATCCAAATATTCTATTATTGGTGTCATCCATGTTGGTCCATTTTCCTCTACCACGGTCGTCACCTCCTTCTCCTATATAGACTTTTCTTTAAGTATTTCGACCAAGACCTGTTTGGATAAATGCGCAAAGCTGGTTGACGCAATCTTGCTCAGGGCACCTGCTTTCTTAGTTTTACTTCATGGTACTTGGCTTATAGAGAAGTTAGCGAAGCCGCTGACCAGGCTTTTGACCTTCTCCAAGTATTTGATCATATTTTCTTCTTTAGCGACGTATGCCCCTGGGACTTGGTTTGCTACCAACTTAGAGTCTACACTCACGTGTACATTGCGTACTCCCATCCGCGCTGCGATCCGTAGGCAAGCTATTAGTGCCTCATACTCTGCCTCGTTGTTAGAAGCGGTGAACTGAAATCTTAGCTCGTAGGTAAACTCCGTTCCCTCCGGGCTTGTCAGTATTAAGCCAGCGCCAGATCCATCTACAAATGATGATCCGTCCATGAAAAGTGTCCACGGCTCTTGCTGGGTTTCAACCACTGATGTGTCCGGCGGACTTTTGTCCTGCTTCTTTATAAGGAAATCCGCAAGGATCTGTCCTTTCACCGACGTCCTTGGCCGGTAAGTGATATTGTGTTCTCCCAGCATGACGCTCAATTTTTGTAGTCATCCTGCCACTTCGGGACATGAAATTATTTGTTTAATCGGTTGGTCTTTAATAACCAAAATGGGATGCTCTTATAAATACCTCCGCAACCTTTTGGCAGCAAAAACCAATGATAGAACTAACTTTTCCATTGGGGTATAGTTTAGTTCAGGGCCATGTAATGTGCGGCTTACGAAGTAGACCCCATGTCTCTTTCAGTCATCAAGACCGCATTAATAGCTCCGTGGGTGGTGGACATGTATACAATTAGTTCTTCCTTTGGCTTGGGTGCTACCAGCAAGGGTAGCTCTAACAGGTGCTGCTTTAGTTGCTTGAAGGCTTGTTTTATTCTGGTGTCCAATGAAAGTCAATGTTTTTAATGCAATTCTTCAAAGTTTTGAATATCGGCAAGGACCTTTCCGCTGACTTGGAGAGAAATCTGTTCAAACTAGCCAACTTCCCATTGAGGCTCTTGACCTCTTTGATTGTCCGTGGGGACGGGAGTTGTAATACAGCTTATGTTTTGTCGGGGTACGGTTGTATCCCTTCTGGGCTAATCATGTACCCTAGGAACATTCCTTCCACTGCCCCAAACGTACATTTTTTGGGGTTGAGCTTCATGTTGATTTTGCGTAACGTACAGAACGTTTCATCAATATCTCTTAGCATTTCCGCTTCTGTGTGACTCTTAATAACCAAGTCATCAACGTACACTTCTATGTTCCTACCAACTTGGCTGTCAAAAGCCTTGTCTACTAGCCGCTGGTATGTGGCGCCATCATTTTTGAGGCCGAAAGGCATTTTGGTATAGCAATATACCCCCTGACTGGTGTGGAAAGCTGTTTTCTCTTCGTCTGACTCCTCCATTTGTATCTGGTGATAGCCTTTATAAGCGTCTAAAAAACACTTAAAGGGGTAGCCGCAGAGAGATTCAACTTTCCAGTTGATTTCTAGAAGAGGGTAGCAATCCTGTGGACATGCCTTGTTTAAGTCTGTGAAATCCACGCACATCCGCCAGCTACCGTCGTGTTTTTTCACCATGACTAGATTGGACAGCCATTCGTGGTAATAAACTTCTCTCATGATACCCGCCTCTACTAGTTTATGTACTTTCGTTTGGATGGCTTTCGCACGCTCTGGGGCCTGGCCCCTTTTCTTCTGTCGAACAGGCGAATATCCTTCCCGGACATTGAGTCGATGTTCAACTATTGATCATGGTACTTCTGTCATACATGATGGCTGCCATGCGAATATATCTAAGTTTTCCTTCAGGAGTGAGCATAGTTTCGTCCGCCCTCTCGCGGATAGCGTCCCTTCG
>BQNB010091755.1:6018-23072 GCA_026074375.1 Tanacetum coccineum
CCTGTCTTAACTTATTGTGTTATAGATGATAAGGGAAAGGGGGCAGAGTATCACCATTTGAAGGGAAAGAGAAAGGTGCATGATCTTGCAAACATAATCAAAAAGCTTGAAGAGGATTTTGGTAGGTTGCTAAAGGCAAAGAATGCAAAGGAAGTTAAGGAAGCAAAGAAAGCAAGTGAGGCAAAGAAAGCAAAGGAAGCAAAGAAAGCAAGGGATGTAGAATTGAAGGCAAAGAAAGCAAAGGAGGCAGAATTGAAGGCAAAGAAGGCTAAGAAGGCAATGCAGGCGGAATTGAAGGCAAAGAAGGCTAAGGAGGCAATGCTTGCAGAAGTAGTTCAAATTTCCACTGATGAAGATGATGATGAAGATCCCACTGCCCCTACTTCCATAAGATCAAGAGCTCTTACTGCCTCCACTTCCACAAGATCGAAAGCTCCCACTGCATACACTTCCACAAGAGCTCCCATTGCATTCACTTCTAATGCACAAGCTGCTTCCACTGCTCCAAGAGGGTACAGAAAAATAGTTATGACATGATGTGTACTTGCTTTATTTTCTCCTAATGCTCCTAATGCTCCACCACCAGTTTCACCTACAAGAAAGAGGAAGTCCACTTACTAGACATCAGTATCTTTATCTGTTGTATGTTGATGGTCAGAAACACTTTAATATCTGTATTTTGGGTTGTTGACATTAGCATTTTTATTTTGATGTTTAAAAACATTTAGGTTTTGGTCAGATGCAAATGCTATGATTTGCTTTTTAATTTTATGTGATTCGATTTGCAATTTTGTGTTTGGATTAACATTTGTAGTGTGACTTTATAAAGTCAAACTATAAATTTTAAATGCTCATGCCATTTAGTATTTGCAGTTTGACTTTATAAAGTCAATTGCATTATGCAGTTTGACTACATAATTGGGTATTTGGATTAGCATTTGTAGAGTGCAAACTGCAAATGCTCATGACATTAAAATGCAAACAGCAAATGCCAAAGAGAAATGATTTATCATCCTATAATTTGTTCCTACTAATCTTCTTACTCATAGGATGCTGACATGTGGCAGAACTGACGGTTTAGATGCAGAGAGATAATAAGTGGAGAAAAAAACATATTTTATATTTGTGTGTGTATGAGGATAAGTAGGAATAAGAAGTAGGAGCATTTGCAAACTGCAAATGCCAAATGCTCATGACATTGAAATGCAAACTGTAAATGTCAAATGCTCATGCCATTTAGCATTTGCAGTTTGACTTTATAAAGTCAGTTGCACCAAGCAGTTTGACTACATAATGAGGTGTTTGGATTAGCAGTTGCAGAGTGACTTTATAAAGTAAAACTGCAAATGCAAATGCAAATGCTCATTTAGCATTTTGACTTTAGAATATCAAAGACTGTCAAATCCAAATTGCATGACAATACAACTGATTTGCCTGAGCCGATTGACTGCATAAAGGGGAGTTGGATTTGATTATGTAGTTCTAAATGACCATAGTATTTTGCATTTGCAGTGTGACTTTATAAAGTAAAACTGCAAATGCAAATGCTCATTTAGCATTTTGACTTTAGATAGTCAAACTGCAAATCCAAATTGGCATGACAATTTGACATTTGATTTGCATAGTGCAGTTTGACTGCATAAAGGGGTGTTTGGATTTGATTTGCAGTTCAAATGGCATAGCATTTTGCATTTGCAAGTGTACTTATAAGGAGCAAATGAGCAATGTGGCTGAATTTGAAGGCAAAGAAGGCTAAGGAGGCAATGCTTGCAGAAGTAGTTCAAATTTTCATTGATGATATGAAGATGAAGACCCACTGCCCCTACTTTTCACAAGGATTCCAGAGCTCCCACTAGCCCTTCCACTTTTCATAAAGATCCAAAGCTCCCACTGCCTAAACTTCTATAAGATCTAGAGCTCCCATTGCATCCACAAAAAGACTAATGCACAATCTGCTTCCACTGCATCCAAGAGGATACCACAGACGAAGAATAGCTATGACAGGGCGTACTGCTTTGGTTTGCTCCCATAATGCTCCACCACCATTTCCACTACAAGAAAGAGAAATCCACTTAATAAACGATTAGTATCTTATTTTGTTGTAAGTTTAATAGGTCATGAAACACTTTTATACTTATTTTGGTTGTTGACAATTAGCATTTTTATTTGATGTTTAAAAAACATTTAAGGTTTTGGTCAGATGCAAATCTATGATTTGCTACAATTTTTTTGTTTATTCTATTTGCAATTTAGATGTTTGGAATATCATTTTAGTGTGACTTTTATAAAGTCAAAACTATAAATGTCAAATGCTTCATGCCATACAGCATTTCCAGTTCGACTTTAAAAAGACAAACTAGTAATGTCAAATGCTCTAGCCATTTAGCATTTGCAGTTTGACTTTATAAAGTCAATTGCATTATGCAGTTTGGCTGCATAATTAGGTATTTGGATTAGCATTTGCAGAGTGCAAACTGCAAATGCCAAATGCTCATGACATTAAAATGTAAACAACAAATGCCAAATGCTCATGACATTGAAATGCTAAATGCTCATGCCATTTAGCATTTGCAATTTAGACTTTTATAAAAGCCAGGATGTCACAAACAGTTTGACTGCTTAATGATGTGTTGGAATTGTATTGCATGAGTTGATCTTTATAAAGTAAAATTACAAATGCAAATGCAAATGCTCATTTAGCATTTTGACTTTAGATAGTCAAACTGCAAATCCAAATTGGCATGACAATTTTACATTTGAAAGTGCCTATTGCAGTTTTGACTGCATAAAGGGGTGTTTGGATTTGATTTGTAGTTCAAATGGCATAACATTTTGCATTTGCAGTGTGACTTTATAAAGTAAAACTGCAAATGCAAATGCAAAAGCTTTTTGATCTCGCCCCTAGGGCAATATTTATCTGTTATCATCCTTTTCAAAGCCGTCCATGGCATTGTATATGCAACATCTTGTCCGACAGCCCTTACGTGTGAGTTCCACCACGTCAAGGCACTTCCTTGGAGAGTACAAGATGCAAACTTAACCTGATTTGTAATAGCACAGTTGCTGATAAGGAAAACAGATTCCATCTTTTCTGCCCATTGGGTCAGGCCAACGACTCCTTCGGTGCCTTTGAAATTTATAGGCTGGCACTTCAAGAAATCAGTGTAAGTGCATTCTCGTTGGGTAGGCATTTGCCTTCTTCCACCGGTTCCTGAACCATGGCTGTTATCACCGTCTCTGCTCCTGCTTGCATCGCGTTCTGCTAGAGCAGCAGCAACGCCTTGATCAATTAAAGCTTGGAGTTGAGCCTCAGTGACAGTGGTGGTAGGAGTGGTTGTGGTGGCGGGTGTTGTCCTCGTGGCTCTTCTTGTTGGTAACATTTTCTTCAAAATCACAAGGAATATAATACACGTCAGGTTTCACACAATCATAAACGTAACGTGACATATGCATAATAAATAAAAAGATCACCATCCACAGCGAAATATACAACTGAAAGTGAAATCAACAATGACATAAATAAATCAACATCCATACACAACAACATCGATAATCATACATGATGGTCCTGATTACAACATGTTCAGTGTAACATTTCGTATGTTCAGGTCATTTGCTACGTCATCTATTTTAATAATTATATATATATATATATATATATATATAGTATATATATATATATATATATCAATTTTTTTTTTCATACGCGTTCGCTTTTAATTTTAATCGATACGTTAAATCGCGTGAACTAAAAATCAACAATCAACGTAAACGGGCGCCAAACAAATTTAAGTTTACATCAAGACATCATTATATTATTATTAGGAAAGTAATAATTAACTTTGTTCATTTTATTTTTATCGGATACGTAAAGTGTATACGTTTCGCGATAAATTGCGTTTAGGCACTCCCGGAACCACAAAAACTTTTCTACGCTTCAACAAATACCCACATTTATACCCAATACATAAAATTTACTCAAATATATCATGTATAGCTCAATATTGCCGAAATTCTTGCAATGTACATAAAGATATACCAAAAACTCTTCCATTTGGTCAATGTTAAACACTACCTCATTAATACCACACCATGCCTTGTTTCTTTGACCTAAAGACCATCCCTAAGACCATATACCATCCCTAGGACCATACCATGTTCCCTTGACCAAGACTTACACCATATTTATACATGTATCTAGTAAGAGAAGTCATTCATGCCTAAACACTTACCAAAAATCACCAAATCTCTCCCTTTTGGCTCCTTATAGCTCACGGCTCACATAGGGCTCCCAACACAATCCATACAAAATTTTATTCAACCCATACACACTTATACACATTCATCCTAAGATATTCTAAGGTGTTTCCAAGCATTGGCTAACATTTTTCAAGTATTAATCAAGAAAAGTGAAACTAGGGTTTTAAAATGGAAAGCTAGGGTTTTATATCTAAACAAGGGTTTAGATACTTTGGTTCATCATCTTACATCATAATAAGGTTATCTAAAAACCTTCATATCCTTACTTTCACCATTTTTATATGTTTACATATTCTTTATGGCTATATCACCACTTAGGACTTTTTAATATGTAAAAAAGAGTTTTCGCTTATGTTTATGAATTTATGCACTTATTCTTATGTCATATGGTTATATATATCATGGAAAAATAAATGTAAAAGTATGTTAACATATGGTTTAAGTATGAACATGTTTAGGTATAAATTAGGGTTTTAAAGGTTTACTTAAGAAAGTTATGATTAAAAGTATACAAATGCCATATAAGGGCTGTTTTAATTCGAACTCATATAGTTAGTTAGACATTATATAAAAATAATACACCTCATTACGATTCCAAAATGATAAGAAACTTGAAAAACCGATTTATAACGAAAAAGATACGTTAGTTACGAGTTTACGACGAGAAATACTTTTATAAAACTATTTTTATAAAATTTACTATTCATTACAGAAAGTGATATTTTTAAAACATCAAAAATATGATATAACTTTTAATTACGAGATCGTACTCGAAAGAATCGTTAAAAACGGAGCTATAACGAATAAAATACGACGTTTACGAGTTTACGATAACAAAAACTATAAAAATAAGTATATGTCTGTTATGAACAGTAAAAATCACTATTCATCAGAAAAACTAAAATTTTAAAAATGTTATATTTTGATAACTCGACTTAATACAGAAGGCCTCAGTGGACGTAGAAAAGCGGCGAAACGGATTAGAAAGAGAAAAGTTTATGCCACTTTACCAAAGTATACTTATAAACATTTTTTCGTTATAATTATGTTTTCACTAAAAGAGTAGACGGTGATATAGCTATATAGAATCATACGTTGTATTAGTTATCAAAGTACTATATTACTAGGGAGTTTCATAATGATGATGCCCTTTAGGGGTGGGTATCGATCGAGTCTGCTGACATTTACGATTTAAAGTGTCCTAGCTACTCATACAGTTCACAACACGACCTCTTATTTATGATAGCCCGAACGATAGTATGATGAGCTATATATTAATCAAAGTGTTTAGTACTTATGCGACCTATATTGGATTAGGTTGCCTTCGGATTCCTTCGTAACGCATTTCCCATTTTGAATACTTGTTGATTTCCATTCACTCAAGGTGAGTTCATAGCCCCCTTTTTCTACAATTGTTTTACAAAATCTACGGGGTGAATGAATTTTAGACATGATTGTTTTACTACGGACACAAGTGTTTTTCAAAACTGTATGCTATTTCCTGATTACATTATTGCCTAAGTACCTTCTCTGCCACTTAAGTCCCCTGTTTATCATGAACCGTCAGTTGCTAGTGTCGTGAGCGCGAGTGTTGTGGATAGATCTATCGGGATTGACAATCCCCACCTTTCTTTGGGGTCACAAGCTGACTTATGGTGCATTGAACATTTGAGGTATTACTTTCTAGGATGTTTGGCAGAACATCCTACTTTTATGGGGCATTCCAATCTCTTGATTGAAGTACGTTAAGGTTTCGGTGTCATGAGCTTAGTGCAATAATAAATGTTTTGGACTTCTGAATGTGTTTCAGAGTCTACTATTACTTCGATCTTGTGGTCCACTCTTTTTACCGATAAACCTATGATTTCACTCAACCTTTGTGTTGACTTTTAGCATGTAATTTCAGGTCCTAGGGTATGAAGATTGGACGGGAGCCGTGGCGGATATCAATGAAGACGGATTCTGTGTTTTATCTAAAGTTTATGCAACTTTTATTATCTTTAAAAACTTAAGTCATCTTTTGGTATTATGAAGCTTTTGTTTAATTAAGAATGTTTATGACTTTTAAAACTTATGGGACCTAATGAAATCTTATCTTTAAATGTCCATTTAAAGATAAACCTTTGATTATTATCTTTAAAAACTTAACTCTAATATTTTGCTATGGCATCGAATGAAATCTTATCTTTAAATGTCCATTTAAGGTTGTTTCCTATATCTTGATTGTTGTACTTTGACGTAGCACCCCAATGTTACAATGTGACATTTAATTAAACGTCTCTTTGAGGGTCGTTTTCTGTGACCTGTGCGTTTGAGACTATGAAAGTAGCCACCCATGCTACCATTCCCTGCGACCAGATTTTGGGGTGTTACAGATTGTATCAAGCTGAAGTCATAGAAACTATATGAGTCGTTTTCAAAACCTAGACTAATGACCATGTTTCTCAAAAAATAGATCCTCTCCTTGATTTGTCCAGTATTCGCACGCGCTTGCTCCCAGTAACTTATATGCTCTTCTTTTCATCCCTATTAGTGCTAATTACAATGAAATAATGTTATATAACACTTGGTTATAATTTTGCTCTCTTACGTTTATCTTATGACGTTCTACTATTTACCGTATATCGGTCCGTTGTATAAATATTGATCACTCTGATTTTTCACGTACTTTTTGATTTCTCATTTACTCTCTCGAACACCAATACTAGTTACTTTAACATTCGACTCCGAGTTGGAACACTCTTCTTATGATTTTGAATCGATATGGTTGTTCAGTTAATCCATCACTTTGAAAGGCTTCCGTCATTGTGGAGTTTTGCGGTCCTTCCCGATGGAAAGAATTGAGCAAGGAAACGAGTAGTAAGATCCTCCCATGTGGTGATGGATCATGCTGGAAGACGTTCAAGCCAGTTGCTAGCTTGATCGCGAAAGGAAAATTGAAATAAGCGCAGGCGCGTTCTTTCCCTATTTGCAACATCAAGGTTAAGTGAGTCCGCTAGCTTTAAAAATTCCTGAAGATGTTGTTTAATTCTTATTTATTAGTGTTTTAGTTTAGATTAACTGTTTTTAGATTAGTGTAGATTAGTTTAGTTTGCATTGTATTATTTTGCATATTTGTGTGTTCAAGTGTTTTATTAATTTTCTGCATTGCTTTTCTTTTCTATATCTATTCTGATTGATTAACCGTTCAGGATTCATTCTCTTTGGAATACGGCGTATCCACTTTTCGATAATGATACATCGTATTCATATTCAAGCGATCAATACGACATATGCAGTCATTTGTATACGGCGTATCGGTCATATAATACAACAACAGTTTATTTTTTAGATTTTGTGCTTAATTTTCTATATAGACCTTCTTCCAAACTGATTCTACTAACGACTTTCTGATCCTTTTCAGTTGTTAAAATGAAAGTAGTTAGGGAAGGATCCAAAGTGCTTTATTTGTTCAAGATCAATAATGATTTGTTCACTCATGAAGTGAGAATTCCTGAGCTTTCATGTAGCTTTACCCCGTGTGTTGAGCAACAAGTGGATGATTTAGATAACCTGGATCTTGATCCTTATGAACAGAGAGTATCTTATGATGAGTATGAGAAAATATATGCTGAAGCGGTAACTTTCATTAATAAAGGATTGGTAAGATTGATCGATGTGACTGTGGAGCAATGGCTAGACCTAAAATACGAAGATCATAAAACAATGGATAAAAAAATCAAAGATGGTGTGATTGGGACATGGTTGATCCGAAGTTATAAAAGGAAATTCAAAGATTATATGGAAATTAAAAAGAAGAAGGAGGTGCATGGATTTAATGCCAATATAGAATATGATCCATCGAGTGAAGATTTTGCTAAATGGTTGGCTTCAAAATTTTACAACCATACAAATATGAATTGGTATACAAATAATGCATTATGGATGTATTGGATTAAAGGTGACGATGAAGTGCTATTGACTGATGAGAAGGTTTCTGATCTTGGAGGAAAAAAATTGGATGAAGAAAATAAGATTGTTGAACTCCTCAAAATTGAAGATGACATATTCAACTTCGAGACACCTCTGTGCAAGGATTTCAAGTAATTTAATTACCTCCTTTAAATTGATGTAGATGTGCTAACTAGAGATCCCCCCATGTAGTGTAACATTCCGTATTTTCAGGTCTTGTACGACGTCATTAAATTCACTAATTATTTTTTTTCTTTCTCTCGTGCGCGTTTACTTTTAATTTTAATAATTAAGTTAAATCGCGTAAGCTAAAAATTAGCGTTCAATGTAAACGGGCATCAAACAATTAAATGTTTACATCAAGCAAGGGTTAAGTAATTATTTTGAGAATAATTATTAACTTTGTTCATTTTATTTTTATCGGATACGTAAAGTGTATACGTTTCGCGATAAATTGCGTTTAGGCACTCCCGGAACCACCAAAACTTTTCTACGCTTCAACAAATACCCACATTTATACCCAATACATAAAAATTAGTCAACAACATCACATATGTCTTATATATGCCGAAATTATGGCCATTGATACAAGAGATATAAGAAAATTTCCACTTTGGTCAAATGTGCAACATACCTCATTTATACCACACCATACCTTGTCTATTTGACCAAGACTATGACCATGACTTCCCTAAAACCCTCAACATGTTCCTTTGACTAGATCTATACCATATATACATGTATCTTCTAGTAAGAGAAGTTATACAAGTAACACTTAGCCAAAATTCAACAAAAATCCTTCCTTTTTCCTCTCTATAAGCTACGGCACAAGCACCCCTTTATAACAAATCCATATCAATTTTTCTACAACCCATACACTTCTATACACATCCATTCTAAGATATCCTAAGGTGTTTCCAAGCATTGGATTACCTTTTTCAAGTATTAATCAAGAAAAGTGAAACTAGGGTTTTATCTTGGAAAACTAGGGTTTTCATTGTACAAGCTTTGGTTTTGAGTCTAAACACGGGTTTAGCACTTATTTCTCATCACATACATCCTTCCTAAGGTCTTCTTAATACCTTCATACTTTTATTTATCATGATTTTATGTGTTACATGTTCTTTATGGCTAAATCACCACTTAGGATTTTTTTTATATGTAAAATGAATTATCACTTATGTTTATGAATTTACACACTTTTCTTATGTCATATTGTTATATATATCATGGAAAAATGGATTAATAAATATGTTGACATGTTGTTTAAATATAAACATGATTTTGTATGAATTAGGGTTTTAAAGTTTACTTAAGAAAGTTATGATTAAAAGTATACCAATGCCATATAAGGGCTGTTTTAAATTCGTGTTTCATACAGTAGGTTTGACATTATATAAAAATAACACGCCTCATGACGATTCCAAAATGATAAGAAACTTGAAAAACCGATTTATAACGAAAAAGATACGTTAGTTACGAGTTTACGACGAGAAATACTTTTATAAAACTATTTTTATAAAATTTACTATTCATTACAGAAAGTGATATTTTTAAAACATCAAAAATATGATATAACTTTTAATTACGAGATCGTACTCGAAAGAATCGTTAAAAACGGAGCTATAACGAATAAAATACGACGTTTACGAGTTTACGATAACAAAAACTATAAAAATAAGTATATGTCTGTTATGAACAGTAAAAATCACTATTCATCAGAAAAACTAAAATTTTAAAAATGTTATATTTTGATAACTCGACTTAATACGAAGGCGTGGACGTAAGAAACGCGCGAAACGGATTAGAAACGAGAAAGTTACGCCATTTTTACCAAAGTATACTTATAAACATTTTTCGTTATAATTATGTTTTCACTAAAACGAGTAGACGGTGATGTAGCTATATAGAATCATACGTTGTATTAGTTATCAAAGTACTATATTACTAGGGAGTTTCATAATGATGAGGCCTCTTCGGGGTGGCGTATCGACGAGTTGCTGGATTTACGATTTAAAGTGTCCTAGCTCCTCATACGTTCACTACACGACCTCTTAATTATGATAGCCCGAACGATAGTATGATGAGCTATATATTAATCAAAGTGTTTAGTACTTATGCGACCTATATTGGATTAGGTTGCCTTCGGATTCCTTCGTAACGCATTTCCCATTTTGAATACTTGTTGATTTCCATTCACTCAAGGTGAGTTCATAGCCCCCTTTTTCTACAATTGTTTTACAAAATCTACGGGGTGAATTACATTGCTTGTTTTACTATTGGACACAAGTATTTTTCAAAGTGTATGCTATCCAGATTAATGCCTGATATTATTGCCTAAGTAACTTCTCTGCCACTTATGTCCCCTGTTATCATGAACCGTCAGTTGCTAGTGTCGTGAGCGCGAGTGTTGTGGATACATCTATCGGGATTGACAATCCTTACCTTTCTTTGGGGTCACAAGCTGACTTATGGTGCATTGAACATTTGAGATATTACTTTCTGGGATGTTTGGCAGAACATCCTACTTTTATGGGGCATTCCAATCTATTGATTGAAGTACGTTAAGGTTTCGGTGTCATGAGCTTAGTGCAATAATATATGTTTTGGACTATTGAATGTGTTTCATAGTCTACTATTACTTGAATCTTGTGGTCCACTACTAAACATTTCTTGATTTATTGAATCACTACTTGGATTTCGATAACAATTCTTCTAAATGTTGTAACGCTACTTTTCTTACTGGAAAATTTCTTGAATTATTTCAATACTGTTTTTACTTAAACCTATGAATTCACCAACATTATTGTTGACGTTTTTGCATGTATTTTCTCAGGTTATATTGATAGCTGAGCATTGGGAGCATTTGAGACGCGCGGATATCAAAATTTTAAAGACTTGGTTTTTCTTCACATTCGACAACCATGTATTGTTAAAATATACAAAGGAGTCATGTTTAAACTTTTGTAATCTTGTTAAATTATAAAGTATTGGAACCTAAATTTACTCTGATTTATTTAAATCGAATGTGACATATTATAAAACGTCTCTTTTGAGGCCGTTTTCTGTAACTTTGGTATGTGCTTAAATACACATACCTTTTTCCATTGAAAACGGACTCAAATGACTAAAAACAGACAGAAACTGCCAAATAAGGATAGTCCCACAAGTGACACCCAAAAGTTTAAGGTGACTGATGTTGGGGAACTTTCCAGACAATAGATCAGTAGGGTGTTTGTTAAGGGGGACGAGTCACTAGAACCCGAACCGCTGATCAAAACATAACAAGCAGTACTCACAGCTCTGTCACAAAACCTGGTAGGATAACTTATAAGTCAGCAATCATAGTTCTTGCTGCCTCTATAAGGTTCTATTCCTTCTTTCAGCAACACCCATTTTGGTTGTGGTCTGGCATTACAGTAATCACTTTTATCCCCTTTGACCCACAAAGTTAATTAATTTAGATTTTTAAACTCTGTCCCCTTGCCCACACCTTATAGCTTAACCTATTTATTTAACCATGGTTTTCAATAAAATAAAATTTAAAAGTCCCGTAAGGATATAATAGGTCTCAATCCTTAGTCCCCGTAAAAGAAACAACTAAACCGACTTAAGTCATCAGTAACCACCAGGGGTAGTACTTTGATCAATGCTTCTGATGAAGTAGGCCAAAAAGATCCATGAGTAAGTAACGTGAGAGCACAGAAATGGTGCACACAGCTGAGATGGCCTTAGTAAGAAGCCTTGTGTTTCTTTCTTTTGTTGGCAGGCAACACAGTTGTGAACATTGTGAAGATTTGGAGGGAAGCCCATTGCCAAACCCATCGCTTTGTCCACTGTTGATGTTTTTGAGAAATTACATACCATCCTCTATGGCATTTGTTAACTCATCAGAGGATGCTTTTGCCAGCAAATAGGTGATTATCTCTTTCTTTGATTTTCAGTCAAATTGAAAGCTGTAGAGAGAATGTGTCTCTTGGAACAACTAAGAGAAAATACACCTAACAACTATTCTCGGGTAGTTGGAATTCCTTTGTGAGCACAAGTACTCTGTATCAGTGAAAAGGACTTGTTTCTTTTTATCACAAATTGTGAAACAGAACAAAATTAAAGTTTTGAACACTTTCACATATTACATTTTCAAAATTCAGTTTGGAAAGTCCTTATAGTGTCTTTTCCAGTGATTTTGCCATCTCCACCTCCAAAAGTTACAGTACCTCCTATAATCTACCAGTAGGAACTACATACCTACTAGTAGTAACTATCTATTACAATATTCCTAACAACTACAACAACCCTCTTTTTCCTTTTCTTTTTTTACACAACCAAACACACCCTTTTTCTTTATCAGTTTCGCTTCCAAAAATAATTTCCACAACGATCAACTTGTACAACTAACATAAAGTGCAACAAATAAACCCAGAAGGACAAATGAAATTAAAAAATTGAAACTTACAAGAAAATCTACAAAAATTATATTTCGATCCGAAACCGGACAACCCAAACGTTGTTTAATGAATACCCAAACACTCATATCAACCCGGAATATCACGTTCTCTATCAAAGTTGGAAAATTTATGGTGTTTGTTGTTGGTTGAGTCGACAAACACAACACAACACAAGCACACACACACTTAGTGTGTGTTTTTTTTAAAAATGAAATGATACGGATAATGGGAAGAAATGAGTATCATTATGTATATCCTCTTAACAGTGTAGCTAAAATTCAGCCTTCTTGTCTCCCCTCCCTTTACTTGTAACCTGGATCAAGAGGCATCCTATGGGTCAGTCTTTCTTTTCATGTCGGGATCACTTAAATATTACTCGAAAAACTCAACCGAAAATTTACCACCAAAGTATAATTAGCATTTTTTATTCACTTTACAAATACTTTTTCCGATTAACCTAGAGTATTCACATGACATATTTTTTCACATTAAAACCCTTTCAAAACTCACTGGACAATAACAAGACGTGTCAGACATGTTTTCGGTGAAATACATGCTCATATTTACCAAAAGTGGATTTCTTACTAACTTAACGTTAAATGACTATTTTTACTAAAGCTTTTACTTGCTTACTACCTGAATTTTAATACATGGTTTGACTACATATGAACTTACCTATGTTTAATTTGTGCTCATGCATGTTTTTTTACCTTTGGAACACAAGTGTTGATTCAACTATTATGCTATCTGATTATCAATGCCTGATATTATTGCCTAAGTACCTTCTCTTGCCACTAAGTCCCCCTGTTTATATCATGAACCGTTCCAGTTCTAGTGTCGAGAGCACGAGTGATTGTGGATCATATCTATCGGGACTGACAATCCGCACCTTTCTTTGGGGTCACAAAGCTGACACATAGTGCATTGACATTTGAGTGTAATACTTTCTAGGATGTTTTGGCAGAACAACCAACTATTGTGGGCATTCCCAATCTATTGATTGAAGTACGTTAAGGTTCGGTGTCATGAGCTTAGTGCAATAATATATACTTAGACTTGGTGAATTTGTTTCTCTTGTCTACATTACTTGTTTTGGACTTCGGAATACGTACTTAGTCCACCACTACTTGAATCTTGTGGTCCACTACTAAACATTTCTTGATTTATTGAATCACTACTTGGATTTCGATAACAATTCTTCTAAATGTTGTAACGCTACTTTTCTTACTGGAAAATTTCTTGAATTATTTCAATACTGTTTTTACTTAAACCTATAAGGTCACCAACATTATGTTTGACGTTTTTTGTGCATGTATTTTCACAGTAATATGATAGCTGAGCATTGGGAGCATTTGAGACGCGCGGATATCAAAATTTTAAAGACTTGGTTTTTCTTCACATTCGACAACCATGTATTGTTAAAATATACAAAGGAGTCATGTTTAAACTTTTGTAATCTTGTTAAATTATAAAGTATTGGAACCTAAATTTACTCTGATTTATTTAAATCGAATGTGACATATTATAAACAGTCTCTTTGAGGCCCGGTTGTCTGTAACTTTGGTACTGTGCTTAAATACACATAATGACCTTTTTTCCATTGAAAACGGACTCAAAAGAACTAAAAACATACAAAACTAGCCAAAGATATTATTTGTTTTACACTTGTGTTTTGTGCAGTAAAAGGAAATCACCACCAAAAGACCGAGAAAACACAGCAAAAAAAAATGTAGACACGGAATGGAAAATCTGTAAAAGACAAGCCAAATGCAAAGCCACAGATCAGATAATCAAATCAAAGTCAACTCAACAAATCAACAGTCAAAACCAAAGGCCAAAATGACGAATACTATTGGTTGCAAACTCAACCCAACTGAATGACCGGAAAGCCCAATAGTATATTAACAAGATCGTGAAAACCAAATGGACCCCTCAATCAATTACAGCCAGCCCATTTGTGTGCATTTGACAAAGACTAGCAGACTTATGAAGCCCAATCCTAGCCCATTTTACAGCCATCTCAGCCATTTGCATTCACAAAACCCACCACAAACCTTATGGGCTTAAGAAGCCCAATAACAAGGCACTTTACCATAATGGGACCAAAACAAAACCCACATGGGCCTAATATCGAACAAACAAACCACATGGCCCAATACAACAAACACACTCAGTTGGCCCAATACATAACCAAGCCCATTACAACAGGCCCAAAACCATTTTTTTATAAACCCTGGGGACCAAATTGTCAAGTATTAAAAATGTTATTGTAAAAAAGAAAAAGTGTTTTAAAATTGAGAGGACTAGATTTATTGTAATTTTCCCAAATTATTATTCCCCTTTATAAAGGCCAAGGCCAGTTCTGCCAATTTTCAAACCTATCTAAATCTATTGATTTAATAAAACACAAGGGCTGTTTATGCCAACTTTTTAAAACTCTTTTATAACTAAAAGAAAAAGAAACAAAAAGAAATGGAAAGAGCTGAAACTTAAGGTTTCTTTTTGCCAGATCTCAAAACTTTTTAAACCTGCTCACCATAACCGCTTCATCCCCTCAACAACCTCTTTCCTCTCCGCCAAAAACCCTTGAGCTCACACATCACGAGTTACACCTCAAGCTTTACCCAACAACCCCTAAACCCAGTCCAACCTTCCACCTACCACTAACCCTAATCAGCCTCCACGCTGGCAATCTCATCAACCCCGAGTCCTATCAATGGTGGGGATTGATTAAAAAGAAGCACAAAGGACCAATCAATGGCTAAGATTTATCCCTGGGCTTTGTACACACACAACAAGCACAACAAGAAGAAGAGAGAAACATTGGAGCTTTATATATAACCAATAAAGCAACGAGTCGAGAACAACACCCTTTTTTTCTAGTTTTTTTTTTTTTTTATTAGTTAAGTTTTTACTTTAAAAAGCAATGTAATTCGTCTTATTTATTGTAATTGTACCCTTACAATAAATTTAATTGAAGTTTGGAGTTAAGTTTTTAAAAATTCTGATTGTGCCAACTGTTTGTTCTTAATCAAGTTTTTAAGAGATAATATTATTAAAACTTTTGAATTGTTATTTTTACTTAACTATAAAAAGAATTCAGTAGGTGATAACTTTAAGCATTTCTTACTTTTTAATAGTAAAAATCAGATTTTTGAAAATCAATGGAGAGTGTTAGTTTTAAGCAAAATAGTCCAAATTGTATTGACACTGTAGTTTGGGGGCACTCACCAAGTTGCTGAGTGTATAATTGCTCGTTATAATCTTGTTCCCCAAAAGCTTTCAAAAAAAAAAGGTTTCATGTTTTATCCAAAAGTTTACTAAAAACTGTTTTTAGTAAAAGGCATTTACACAGCTTATTTGATAAGCTAGTAGTAAAGCATCTCTTCAATCCCTTTGATTCGAGTCTAATTTGTGAGTGTTAAGCTTTGTTCCAAAATGACACTTAGGTCCTGCTCTTTAACATCTAGAGTTCAAACTGCCAAAAAGACAAAAATTGCAAAAGTCCTTCTTTTTTTTAGAACCCTCCTTTTTAAGCCACCAATTCAGCAGTTTATATTGTTTCCTAAGCTCTCAAATTTTGGAAATAAGCTTAATTACATACCCTTTCAATCTGTTTGTATTTGGTTTTGGCTAAAAAGCCCTTGAGAGCTTATTTCAATAAGCTCAAAAAGCCCCTTCACTGTTGCATTGCCCTCCCCTGGTGCAAAAAGCACTCTTTCAGCCATCTTTTTCTTTGAAAATAGATTAATAAGCACTAGATTATTTTGTAGTTTCATTAAGCCCCTAGGTAGACCTTTATTTCCCCAAAATATTGTAGCTTAATTCCCCCTCTAGGGTAGCTTATTTAGGCTGCAAAGTAGCCCTTTTTTCTGCTTTTTTACAATTAAGTCAAGTTAGCTTATTCTTGTTTCAGCTTATTTTAGGGCTTATTCTTGCTGCATTTAGTTAAAATAAGTAGAAATAGCTTAGTTAAGTTAATTTAATCACTTTTCAGCTTAATTTGAGCCTTTAAGCCCATAGAAAAAACCAAATAAGCTTTGTAAGCTTATTTGGTATTCTGCCCAAAACAAGCTTATTTTCTAGCTTATTCTTTTGACAAAAGCTGAAAGTGCTTTTATTAATGTTGTTCAAATTAAGCTGGTTTATAAGTTTGTAGTTTTAAGTTTTTGCTAAATCTTAATTTTTCAATAAGCCAAAAATAAGCTAGGTCGTAGGGGCTGTTTGGTATATCTTTGATAGTTTAGGGGCAATCATTTACACTGGAGTGTAAATTTTAGATACTTTACCCGCCTACCCTTAAGTTTCATTTTGTACATTTCCTACCCTGGACTTTTCGAAAAATAAAAAAAAGGGGAAAGACAAGAGGCCGGGTGAGCAAGACTCGAACCCGGG
>BQNB010091756.1:3772-22146 GCA_026074375.1 Tanacetum coccineum
TCAGAACTAAAACAAATACCCATTTCTTCGATTCAAAAATCAAGATTCACATTTGTCACCAATAACACATTAATCAAGATATTTACATCAACTTTGACTATTTGAAAAGTCAAACTTTCTGCATGGATGGATGGTTATATGGGTCACTGGAAGTTACAAGTTTTACGTCGATAACTGAATGGATGGTTATGTGGGTGGGTCCTAGTAAAAAACTGATTTTTAGTGATTTAAAAATAAAACTGAAAGTTGTAAAAATAGCTATGTTTAATACTTGGATTAGTTACATATATCGTCCCAAAGTGCAACTATTAAATGTATAATGTACAATGATTTTAAAGCATGTTTGGGATATCAAATATTTTATTGTTAACAAAAGATAATTATCCCCAAAACCGTGCTATGGATAGCAAATCTTTTATTGTTAACGAGGTTTTTCACCAATGGAGGTTTTTCATCCCGCGCTTCGCTGCGTTTGGTGCGATGTATTAACGTTAAAGATAACCTTTTGTCATCCGGAACGTTCAACCCAAATGGAGACTATTCTCCGTATACGTTTAAGTTAGTCATTAAAAGACTGATAAAGTAATAAAGTTTACTAGCAAGAATCAACGCTTCCGAAGGTCGGGGATGAAAGAATAGAAAGAAAGCCATGTTTATTAGATTAGAGAGAAAAGGTGTAGTATGAGGGGAATGATGCGTGTGTTTTTCTTAGAGAGAGGAATACACTTCACACTTAGTGTGTACAATGATTTTTCTCTCACCGTATGCCCTCGAGGAAATGGTGTAAAAGCTTTGAGACGGTGAAGTATGTGGCAGAATGCATTTCTCTCCTATTGATAGTAGAAGAACCATGTTAGTGTGTATGAGCCAAATGCGAAACACACGCTATTTTGTGAACATCGCTCATAATTGTTTGTGTCGGAATCTCCCGTAGACGTATAGAGAGCGCTGTGTCTGTGTAACAGTGTTCTATCTCAAAAATATATGTATAAACACGACAACAACAATAGTAGAGTAACACTAATATATAAGAGGTGGAAGACATCTCATCGTTATCTGAAGGAGTGTGAAGGCACCTAATCTTGCTAGTGTGTGCTACTCTGGCTGACTCGTCTATGTATTGTGTATGTGTGTGTAGGCGCAGATTCTCTTCATCCCATCTCTTTGTTTACGGCGTATCATAGTCCTAACGTAATACAATAGACAATCGAGTTACGAAGCTACCATGTTTGGTCGCTCGAATAAAGTGAGCTGGCTCTGTATCTATCTTTCGCGCCCTGTATGTTGACAGTAGCGGTTGCATACTCGCGCAGATGTCTCGTTCGTATGCTTCTCTAGATACTCTATGACTAAGTATCTCAGATGATCTCTCAAAGCTTGGATTTCTAATCTCTGATGTATGTTTGGACAGGCGTGTTTCAGAGTATTACTCGCTTCTTACAGATCGAGTGTGGTGTTATAGAGAGCTTTTGTTTCAATGTGTTCCAAGTTAATCGTCGAGCTAAGAGAGGGATGTTTATTAGATTAGAGAGAAAAGGTAGAGAGGGGAAGATGCGTGTGTTTTCTAGAGAGAGAAACACACACACTTTGTGTTACAATGATTTTTCTCACCCTCCCTTGGAAGTAAGGAAGGGATATATATAGCCTATGACACGCCTAACTTTCCTATATTGACATTTCTAGTCCTTACGTATCCGGCTAATAATAAACTAATGTAATTCCATATAAGTCGACATATTTTAAGGCTAACAATCTTCTCCTAATATGTAGACATACGAAATTACTTACAAAGTTCCTAACAAGTACAAATACAAACAAATTAAAGTCTTTCAAAGTGCTTCCAATGCTGAAGATGACTTTTGTGTCTTCCGTCTTGATACTTGTACTCCAGCTTGGATCTTCATTGTCTTTACTTGTTCAGGAACCACTGTAATATGCATGAGTTGGATTAACTTCCCCCCAATTCATACAACATGTCTTGAAAAACTTTCTTCATAGACTCCTTTTTGGCGAAGTTTCTGAATCAGCTTCCCCCCAAACCAACATCCGTATCTTGAGCAGATTCTGAAACTTTGATGTAGCTTGAACGATCTTCTAACTTTGACATTTAAAAAGCACAGCAGAATTTTGTAAAAGAATCAGCCAACCACACCAACTAATATTGCTTCTATACTATATCATGACATTTGGTCTTGGTGAATATCCGTTCGGGAAAACATGCAAGAGATCAGCAACAAATCTTCTCATGCTTGCAGAATACTTCACACAGACCATACTAAGTAAAGTAGTATAAATTACGTCCCCCTGAAAGTTGACCTGATTACATCAAAGTATACGTTTTCCCCCATGATGGTTTCTAACTCTCAGAAGCATCATTGACGTGTACGACCATATACTCGAGAAGTTCTTGTCATAAGCAAGAATCTTGAAAAGTTATGAAATACATTGAAGAACTTTGAAAGATTTTACTTAGACTGTGAAGTACCATTGACGTTTTGTAGCTTCAAATATCCCGTGAAAATTGCTAATTACATCTCAACCTTTAAACTCTGTGGCTAACTTACCAACCTCGTATTCTGTCGGCTATTGCTGTGACCACATGGTGAAGTAAACCCGATATACCAAACTTGAAAATAAAGTAAAATCCCCCAAATTTGTTACTTAAGCTTGCACTGTTGTTGATTGAAGAACGGTGCAGAAGCAAACCTCTAAGTACCCTATACCCAACATTAAAAATATAAGAAGTACAACACCTCTTGAAATTATCCACATCGGCATCTGTGTGTGACACTGAGTACTACAACGTAACTCCTTTAAGTGATAGTAAACCATGCCTTCAACCAACCACCCCGACTACTGGAAACTAGATAATCCAAGTCTCAATCATAACTGTATACGTTTAAGCAAGTCATCAATCGATAGAGGGGTTTAAAGAAAAGAGGTAGAAAGTAGAAGGAAGTCTCGATGATGAAATAAGTAGACGCCTTCGTGAAACCCACCTTAATATGAAATAAGGGATACCAAATCAACTCCGTGATCACTTGACATTCTAAATCCATATCCATGACCGTTTTTACGTTTCAGTGAATCTTGTATATAGGATCGTTATAGCATTAAGTGTCATGTTTGCTTTGGTGTTTTGATGGAATGTTGATGAGGTGTCTTTTTATACACTATTTCAGGGTCATTTAACCCCGCGGATCGACCTGTGTGACAAACCGCTTTGAGAACAGACAAACTGCTGCCACTTTTGGGTAAACCGTTGCCAATTTTAAACAATTCGCTGCTCTAAATAAAATAACAAACCGTTGTCTCTAATAAAGCAAACCGCTGTCAAGTATTGTAATCAAACTGCTGTGATACAAAATTGCCCAAACCGCTATAAATATGTTAAACCGCTGGCAAATGGTAAACCGCTGGCAAATGGTAAACCGCTGTTAAAACTAAAAATACCAAACCGTTGGTTTAAGAAATTACCAAACCGCTGTTGACTTTTCAAACCGCCAGAGTTTTGTTTTAGGCAAACCATGAAAAGGAATAAACCGTTGCACATGTATCAAACCGCTATGGTTACAAACAAACCGCTGTGGCAAAATTGAAGCAAATCGCTGGCTAATTTAACCAAATCACTTCAAGGTCACTATCAAAGTGAGGACCACATGACAAACCGCTGGATGTACTAGCTTTTGTTTTCTTGCTATATTTTCGACTAACAAACAAAAAGTAGTACACTCTTATTCCAAACCGCTGCCTAGAACACCTTTGCTTGAAAAATAAGCCACGAAAATTTCAAATAAGCTTAACAGGAATCCACATAAGCTATGAATAAGCTACGAAGTCCTTAACCAAATAAGCTATAAGAGATATAAACAAGAAAGTACAAGCTTTTTCTAGTTTAAAGCCAAAAACCGAAATAACTCGTGGGCCTATTAGTGGGGATGATGTGTCTTTTTATAACACTATTTGGAGTCATTTAACCCCTTAAATATGCAAATATGCCCCATATTACGTGCTTAATCGTGTGTTTTTAGTTTTTTAGCACTGATGGCTTTTGGAGGAAAATACACGTGTTTGGGCTCATTTGGAGAAGAAACGGACAAGATTACGAACCTACACCAAATCTCATGATGACTTTTGCAAACAGTGGCTGGAGACGGCGTCGCAGGCATACAGCGACACCGTCGTGATCAATCTAGTGACGGCGTCATGAATATGCGACGACGTCAGGACGTGACCGACTTAAAGAGGATCTAGAATCGTCTACGTGGCGATGGCGTCAGGATTGCAAAGCGACGCCGTCGCGTCGACAACTCTATAAATATAAATATGTTTTTAGGATTTTAGTGCGTAACTTTGGGATAATTTTGTATAACCATAGGGAGGCGAACCCTAGTCATTTTTGGAGTTTTATAGGTCGTTTTTAGGGCCTCAAAACCCTATTGAACTACCTTGAATCCATGATTTAATCAAGTAAGAATATTTATCATTAATCATTCAATATGTCTGTGTATTGTTTGATTAATTTATCTTCTTGCTTTATTTATAACATGCGAGGCTAAACCCTCCTTTGTATTTATCTATGATTGCATGAAACTTAGGTCGTAGATCCTTTTGATGTTGCTTCTTGTTGATGAATGTGCGCGTTAGGCTTTAGAAAACCAGCTTTTGTCTGTATCGTTGTTGATATGTCTAGGGAAACGCGAGTAGTGTAGAAAAGATACCATCGGTAATAGTCTTCATACCACCTTACCCACTATATGGTTGATCCTTTTAAGTTCTTTCACATGCATTTAATATACTCCTAGGGGCCTTGTAATAGTCTTCATACTACCTTACTTGTGCGTTGCCTTAACGGAATATTAAATAGACGGCGGGTTCGTGTAATCCGTTCATGACCTAAGAAATACTTACACAGCTCATCACAAGTGTGACAAAGCAACGGATCTATGAGAAGCAATCTGAGGAGTAGTGCATGATTAGGTAAATACATTTACTTATTATAAAAGTTATCACCAGTAGATTAGACATTAATTAGTTTAGTAATTAGTTAAACAAACCAACCTCTCAAACCATAGATTTACCTGCTTTTATAAAATATAAAAACACAAAAATAATCTTCTCTCAACCTCTAGAAATTTGTTAGACCGTGATCAAGCCTTCCCAACCTATTCCCCTAGAGAACGATAACAACCCTCGAGTCTTCCTATGAAGTCTTCGCAACCTCCATATCAAGTTTTTGGCGCCACTGCCAGGAATAGTTAGGTTTTGATCATAGTTTAACTTAGTTTTACTCGCTTGAATCCTTTCAAGTAAGAATATAATTTCGTGCATTAGCTTTCTCGTAGTCTATCTTTTCTTTATGTTATTTGTTTCGTAGTCCATTCTCATCAACCACCATGGGAGACGCGAATCCTATCCGTACTCTTAGAGATTACTCCAAACCTAGCCACGAGGGCTACATGAATACCATTGAGCTCCCCGTAGGGAACAACGTGGTACCTCTTTAATCCGACACCATTCGGTTGGTGCAAAACGGATGCTCATTCCACAAACTTCGGTCCGAGGATCCAAACCAACACCTTAAGGATTTCTTAAAACTTGTAGACTCACTTGACCTTGACGGTGAAAACATGGAAAGAACACGCCTACGTTTATTTTATTTTTTCCTTCGCGATCAAGCTAGCAACTCGCTTGAACGTCTTCCAGCGGGATCCATCACCACATGGGAGGATCTTACTACTCGTTTCCTTGCTCATTTCTTTCCACCGGGAAGGACCGCAAAACTCCGCAACGATATCCTGATGTTCTAACAACATCATGGAGAATCTCTATCTGAAGCATGAACTCGTTTCAAGGACTTACTTTAAAAAGTCCCTCATCATGGCATCGACCTTTGGCTTCAAGTCCAAATCTTTTATGACCATGTTGATCCCGTCACAAGACGGACCATTGACCAATTAGAGGATGGCAAGCTTTGTGACAGAAATGCCAAAGAATCTTGGGCATTATTAAAGGACCTCGCCCTCTATGACAACGAAAGTTAGAACGACCCAAGGGATTTCGCTAAGCCGGTCAAGGCAACCTCTTTGCCTCAAGATGTCTTGGGTACATCTGACTGCCGCCTCATCGAGCTCGAGAATCAAGTTTAACGCTTGATGGAAGCTCATCTTGCTCCGACGTAACCTACTCAAGTGAACAAAATCACCACCTCATGTGAAATCTGTAGTGGTCTCCACGACACTCAGTATTGCATGAAAGATCCCGAACAAGAATTTGTTGCATATACATCCTCGCGTACCGACGAAGCGGGAGGTAAGTGGTACACTTTTAAGCCCGAGCAAAACAATTGTGGTGAAACCTACAATCCGTCATGGAAAGGTCACCCAAACCTTAGGTGAAGACAACCTCAAAATTCCCAAAATAATTTTTCAAACCCACCTAACCGGTTCCAACCAAACGGTTTGATCCCAAACCGTCCCTTCAACAACTATCCTCAAAGATTTAACAATCAATCAAATCTAGAAGGATTGGTATCCAACTTCATGGCATCTCAAGACGCTAGATTGTTCAAGTTTGAAGTTGATTTCAAACAACAACAAAGCGAGATGACCAACAAAATCGACACAGTAATGGAGGCCATCACCGATCGAATAGAGGGAACACTCCCTAGCGACACGGTTAAGAACCCGAAACTGAATACTTCTTTAGTTTTGTCTGCTCGTTCTTACCCAACTGAAGACCCACAATGCTCAACCCATATCCATGGTTCGATTAACACCATCACAATACATCCCAAGCAACAAAACGATTCCTGTGATAGCACAACTAAGGAAGAAGAGCGAGAAAAAGAGGGCGACCCCAATCACACCAACACCATTACATACATTAAAGAACAAAGAGACGCACCACTGCTGGAGTGGAAAGACATAACTGTTGTTGATAATTTAGGGCCTAACAAGGATGACGAGGGAATTGAATGTATAGATGTTGAGGAACCTCTAGATTTAGTTAACACAAGCGAGGAATCGGTTTATGAATTGTTGATTAAGGAAATGCCTAAGTACTCACTTAATTATGATTTTAAGATCAAAAAGGGTGACCCGAGAAACCTTAAAATTCTCTACATGATAGGTCATAAATTCACGGCTAACGCCTATATTGATGCTGACCTACCCATGAACATCATGTCCTTGGCCTATTATAATTCTATTAGAAAGAATGGATACGAGTATAGGGGAAGAAATTTCATAGGATTAGGAAGGGACATGCACGTATTTGTAGGAAATATGAGTTACGTCATAGATTTCACCATTTTGGAAAATATTGAGACTAACATCGACCCTAGCTTGTCCCATGTGATCTTTGGATGACCCTTCCTTGAAATCGCCGGCCTAGCTATAAATAGGAAACACGAGTTAATGACTTTCACGGACGGAACTAAATAGACGCCATATAAGGACCCAGAGAGGAGCGAATTATCTAGCGAAGGTCACGATTTATTGTCATATAGAGTAATACTCAGTGAAGATGACTATGATAGAGGATGTGGGAAGCCATCCGACTTAGAAGAAGGGTTTTTTAGGGACACCATTAAGCTTGGACCCGAATATGTGACTGGAATGGATGATGAAGGAGAAGTCACGTAAAGGCGTGTGACTTCGAGTTTAGCTACAAGACTCATAAATAAAGAAAAGCGCTTCTTGGGAGGCAACCCAATGTTTATTTTTCCCGCACTTAGGAGTGTCATGTGTTTTAATTCTTTATTGTTTGTTTTATTATGTTTGAATGAATTTTGTAATCATGCTTTGTTTGTTTATAACTTTGTCTTATTTGCAATCAAAGGTATTTTGCAACAAAATAAGTGTAGGGGAATATATCCGGTTTATAAGAACCAAATTCAAACATTTAAAATAAATTGTTTAGTTTAATTCGCGTCAGTTTCGAGTCATATGATTGTAATGATTAATTCCAGGTTTTTATGCAGTGCTTTCTTCAGATTTGACTAATAAAATTGCGTGGAAGAAGTTTCTCATTAAAAACGAAAAAGAACTTTTCACAGATGTTGGAGACGGCATCGGGATTAACACCCGACGGCGTCGCGTCTCCAGTAATATAAAAACTCGATTTTTTTTAGTATTTCTAAAAAATAAAATGTGCAATATTTAAAATTTGTAATTATTTTGTAAACCTGCATATACTTATGATTATATCATTACTCTCATCCTATCTTTACTGTTTTCATAGAGTCATACCCTAAACTCTCATTGTATTTATATCTATCCCGCCGATTTTATGCTTGGTGTAGTTGTCTTTGTTTTTGATTACAGGTTATATTTGACGAGAAGAAACTTGGAAGTTCTTAGGAAGTTTCATTGGATGATTCTTGGAGGACGCTTTAACCAGTTATCGCATGTTTCTTCTCCATTATTGAGCAAACCAGGGGAGTATTAGTTTCTTTTCTTTGTTTTCTTATCCCTTTATTCGTTTTTATGGGTACTTTTATAAAACATTGGAGACAATGTTCAACTTAAGTGTAAGGGGAAAATAAGCTTTAGAAACTATTTCCTCATTTGCCATTTGCTTTGTTCCTTAAAATGATGGGTAAAATATCAAAACATAGCATAAAAAGGTAATTTTAACCCAAATTTAAATTTTTTATGACACATGCCGACAAAAACCAAGTATTAATAGCGTCTCATGGATAGGAATGTGTATGACTAGCACAAAAACCCTCAAAATTCCACCCCAAAAATATGAGGTTCGCCTTTAGATCTTTAGGAATTCGGGTATCCATTATCCATTATTGATACCCAAATAATTTTGTACCTTTTAACTTTTCTCGAGTTAAGGTTCGTAATGCAATCATAATATTCACCAAGCCCTAATGACAAGAAGCAGTGGTCGTTGGTGTGGTTTGACTTCTACAAAATTCCGCTGTGCACTTCGATGACAAGTAGAAGATTGTTCAAGCTACATCAATGTTTCAGAATCTGCTTAAGATAAGGATGTTGGTTTGGGGGGGAAGCTGATTCAGAAACTTTGCCAAAAAGGAGTCTATGAAGAAAGTTTTTCAAGACATGCTGCATGAGTTGGGGGAAGTTAATCCAACTCATGCATACTACAATGGTTCCTGTACAAGTAAAGACACAGAAGATCCAAGCTGGAGTACAAGTTTCAAGACAAGGAGTACTCAAAAGACATCTTTAGCTCTGGAAGCGCTTTGGAAGACTTTATTTGTGTTGTATTTGTACCTGATAGGAACATTGTAAGTAATTCCGTATGTCCACATATTGGGGGAAGATTGTTAGCCCTAAAATATGGTGACTAATCCAGAATTACATTTATCATTTATAGTCGTGTCGGGTTAGTTTAGCTAGTCAAGCCCGGGACTATAAATACCCCCTCCATACTTCCATGGAGGGGTAGAAGTTCACATTTGTAAAGTGTGAGTGTGTGTGTCTTCCTTATTTTCTCTCAAGCACACATACAACTTCTCATATCTTTTCTCTTTTCTCTCTAATAATATGGCTCAACACCTTTTCCATTTTATCATACCTTCGGATCTTGTGTTGTAAGGGTGAATCTTATGATAACAATTGGCACCAGAGCACAGGGGGCTTACCATATCTGTACACCATGGGTGGTAGATTAAACACTTTATTTACCAAGGAAAGATAAAGGATTTACATATCATCATTTGTCAAATCTATGTGGGACGGAACAATACATTTCAGGATCAACTTGTTAAGACCTTTGTGATGATTTTTCAAAAATCATGCACGACGAGTTTGAGATGAGCATGATGGGTGAATTAAACTTCTTCCTTAGGTTACAAATCAAACAACTAGAAGATGGTATCTTTTTCAACCAATTCAAGTACATCAAGATACGTGCTCAAGATATCGATCTATATGTCTCCAAACAATCAAAAACTCTTTGTCATCTGAAACTAAACTCACCAGGAATGAAGATAAGGAATTCGTTGATGACACAAAGTATTGTGGCATGATTGGTAGTCTTCTTTACCTAACGGCTAGTCGGCCGGACATCATGTTTAGTGTTTATCTATGTCCCCGTTTTTAAGAAGTTCCCAAAACCTCTCATTTGGAAGCAATAAAAAGGATCTTTAGATATATTAAGGGAACAACTCATTTAGAATTATGGTATCCCAAAGGAACAAAGGTGGAAACCATTGTTTACGCCGACTCTAATCATGCGGGAGACTATGTCGATCGCAAATCATTAAGCGGCTATGGGTGTGCAATTCATGTGGTGTGGCCTCACATTTGTGGTTTTCAAAGAAAACATAACGGGACTTAGCAATTTCCATACACTGTTTGCCAAATAAGTCTTGTCAGACAAGCTTACCATACAGGGCCTTATGGATGAAACAAGCTTCTTGTTGACTATGACATAATACTTAGATGACATACTCGTCCTTTTGACATTAAAGGTACCATCGACCTTAGTAAAATACCCCGTTCTTCATTTCTAGTACCAAACATATTAAGAAATCTGATACTATCGCTTACTTCGTGACAATGTCCCAAAAAGAAACTTTTACTTTATGAAAGTATCCTCCAAGGACAAACATTAGCCGGTATTCTAACCCATACCCTCATTGAGAAACCCTTTAACCTTTTTTGACTAGGTTTCGGTCTCATGGAACCAAATGCCTAAATAAACCCCAAAGGTAAGTATCTTTCTTTTATTCATCTCTGAGTCTAGGACTCTATTTTGTGTACACAAACTAAAAACTTTTGAGAGCTTTCAAAACACCCTACTATATGTACCATATATGTACTTACTATATGTATATACATCACAAATTATTTTTCCAAGAAACTCCATAAAATCATTCATTTCTTTAAAAATTTCTCACAAACTAGGACATCACAAATTTATGCATTCTTTTAATACAAAGTATAAATGTTTTGATCGTGCATCATAAGACTCTTGAATGCAAAATGAAATGTATAACTAATATGCATTTTCGAACACATTCAATCGTAGCAACATTAAACCAAAGATACTTAGGGTTATCTCATATATATTTTCTTTTGAGTCGAGATAACCACACTTCCACATTGTGTCATATAGGCACACACTAGCAATTGTTTTTCTGCAACATTTGGTGTCGCTGGTTCCATTGAAAAACAAAGCCGGTTCCATTGAAAAACAAAGCCGATTCCATTGAAAAACAAAGCAACACTGTGCAACAGTTGTAAACTCAAATTTTAAACATCAAACAAAACTTTTCCCTCAAATTTCACCCTATACCAAATCATAAACCTTAGCAGTTGACATTAGGGATATCTAATGATTAGATTTTTATCAAAATAAAAAGTAATGCATTTAATACTCTAAAATATTACACTATAAATAGATGTATTATCCCAAACACCCATTCGCCTATCTCTTTTAATAAATTATCTTAAAGATACAATGCCTAAGTCTAACAAAGAGAAGAAACCAGCAACTATCTTTAAACGTATTGCTAGGATGAGCTTCCGACCTTGTTGCTTTAACAACCCTAGCCTGGCATCTCCTCCATACCAAAAACTATCACCTCCAACCGACTATCAAACAATTCCTCCATCAACTCTAAATGTCTCTCCACCATTTTCCCCAATTACAACTCCGAGAATCTCACCAAGCCAACTTTTGCTCACCCCAAAGTCATCTCCACCTCCGTTGATCTCACCCCCACCAGCACCAACACAACCTTCCAAACACTCCTCACCTCTAACCATAAACTTGGACCCCATTGAGCTGAAAGAGAGAATCCCAAACACTTATGTGAGGTGCTAGTATATACTTTTCGTGCTTTTATTTACGAGGTCTAGAAGGCTGTGTTGTAGAATACTTTTAAAGAGTAGGTTAAATGACCCTCATATTGCTATTGTCTAGGTAGAAAAGCACATTTGCTTGAGGACAAGCAAATCCCAAGTGTAGGGGTATTTGATGAGGTGTCATTTTATACACTATTTCGGGGTCATTTAACCCCCTAAATCATGCAAATATGCCCAGATTATGTGCTTAATCGTTTGTTTTCAGGTTTTTAGCACTTGGATGGCTTTTGGAGGAAATACACGTGACTTGGGCTCATTTGGAGAAGAAACGGACAAGATTACGGACCTACACCAAATCTCATGACGACTTTTGCAAACAGTGGCTGGAGACGGCGTCACAGGCATAAAGCGACGCCGTCGTGATCAATCTAGTGACGGCGTCAGGTATATGGCGACGGCGTCAGGACGTGGCCGACTTAAAGAGGATCTAGAATCGTCTACGTGGCGACGGTGTCAGGATCACAAAGCGACGCCGTCACATCGACAACTCTATAAATATAAATCCATTTTCAGGGGTTTAGTGTGTAACTTTGGGATAATTTTGTATAACCCCAGGGAGGTGAACCCTAGTTGTTTTAGGAGCTTTATAGGTCATTTTTAGGGCCTCAAAACCCTATTGAACTACCTTGAATCTATGTTTTAATCAAGTAAGGTTATTTATCATTAATCATTCAATATGTCTATGTGTTGTTTGATTAATTTATCTTCTTGCTTTATTTATAACATGCGAGGCTAAACCCTCCTTTGTATTTATCTATGATTGCATGAAACTTAGGTTGTAGATCCTTTTGATGTTGCTTCTTGTTGATGAATATGCGCGTTAGGCTTTAGAAAACCAGCTTTTGTCTGTATCGCTGTTGATATGTCTAGGGAAACGCGAGTAGTGTAGAAAGGATACCATCGGTAACAGTCTTCATACTACCTTACCCACTATATGGTTGATCCCTCTTAAGTTATTTCACATGCATTTAATATATTCTTAAGGGCCTTGTAATAGTCTTCATACTACCTTACTTGTGCGTTGCCTTAACGGAATATTAAATAGACGACGGGTTCGTGTAATCCGTTCATGACCTAGGAAATACTTACACAGATCATCACAAGTGTGACAAAGCAACGGATCTAGGAGAAGCAATCTGAGGAGTAGTGCATGATTAGGTAAATACATTTACTTATCATAAAAGTTATCACCAATAGATTAGATATTAATTAGTTTAGTAATTAGTTAAACAAACCAACCTCTCAAACCATAGATTTACATGCTTTCATAAAATATAAAAACACAAAAATAATCTTCTCTCAACCTCTAGAATTCTGTTAGACCGTGATCAAGCCTTCCCAACCTATTCCCCTAGAGAATGATAACAACCCTCGAGTCTTGCCTATACTACACTACAAGGATTATGTACACTGCCTAAGGGATTGTAACATGTGAAGTTTTCGCAACCTCCACATCAAATGTTGTTAAACTAGGACAAATGTTGTAATGAATTGACATTAACGGATGAATATTGTCTAGATAACGTTGTCTTGAAAGTATAATCGCGGAATAAGGACTAGCGGTGTAAAAGAATTTGACTTTTAAGGGTAAGTGATCAAACCTCAGAATTTTCAGGTCAAATCTCATAACTTGACTAGTTAAACTGCTTAAGTTAACAAGTCAAACTACTCTAAAAGTGTGGTCAAACTGCATAAGTTGACTAGGTCAAACTGCTGAAAAATGTGGTCAAACTGCATAAGTTGACTAAGTCAAACTGCATAATTTAGAGGACAAAATGCACAAGTTGACTGAGTCAAACTGCATAATTTGAGGTCAAATTGCATAAATTGACTAAGGTCAAATCGCCTGTGGTGAGCTCAAACCGCAGATTTCAAACCACAACCTTTGTCAAACCGCATAATTTTTTGATACCAAATCGCATATTTTTTTTAGCTCAAATCGCAGAATTGGTTACTCAAACCGCAGAATTTTTCTTAGCTCAAATCGCAAAATTGGTTACTCAAACAGCAAAATTTGTTACTCAAACGGCATAAATATTTGGACAAACTGCATAATCTTCTATGTCAAACCGCACATTTTCTGACCAAACCGCATATTTGGCTGAAAATTCCACACGAACAAAAACACCAAAAACCTTTAAAAAACACAGTTTTTAGCGTTTTTTCCTGAAATCTTTTGCAAAACTAACTATGTTTAAGCTATATCTAACATAAAACACAAACTTTAACATATTTAACATCAATATTTGTGGTTCTTGATTTTCGAGTATATAGCTAAAAAAACATAATTTTTGCAAGATTTTGCAAACATCAAACACCAAACGCCCTTGGTTAGCTCTGATGCCACTTGATAATCATAAAGATTCATAGCAAGAACAATGATCCGGAGGTCGGGGAAGAAAGAATATAAAGATAGCCATGTTTATTAGATTAGAGAGAAAAGGTAGAGAGGAAAAGATGTGTATGTTTTCTAGAGAGAGAAACACACACACTTTGTGTTACAATGATTTTCCTCACCCCTCTTTGGAAGTAAGGATGTGATATATATAGCCTATGACACGTCTAACTTTCTTATATTGACATTCTAGTCCTTGCGTATCCGGCTAATAATAAACTAATGTAACTTCATATAAGTCGACAGATTTTAAGGCTAACAAAGACTAACTTTGCAAAGGACCAATAACCCCAAGGACTATTTTCGTAAATTGTTTCTGGATTTTTTTACCGGAATAATCCTTGGGTTAGCGTTCGTTGCAAAGTTAGTCATTGAGGACTAAATTTGCAAAGGACCGATAACCCCGACAACTATTTTCGTAAATTGTTTCTGAATTTTTTTACGAAAATAGTCTTTGGGTTAGCGTTTCGTTGCAAAGTTTGTCATTAAAGACTAAATTTGCAAGAGACCGATAACCACAAAGACTATTCCCGTATGTTTTTAATTTTTAATATTTAAATTACAGTTGAGAAACGTGTAATTTTTTTAATATTAAAAGTTCATGTTTTCAATTGCTTACTGATAAATGTCTAAATATATGAACGTAGATATGATTTATTTATTGTACGAAAACGACCCATTTTAATAACTAGCCACGTACTTGCGCATATAGACGATACTTTATTATGTCAAATAGTTAGATAGCACGGTAGAGAGCGACATGAAGGGAGTTATGGTGCATTTTTAGCAGTTATGGCGCTGTTAACTACACCATCGTTGGCCCTATAGGCGTCAAGCCATAGCCATAACGGCCGATTTCGACTTTTTTTCTTTAAATCCTTCCCAATAGCTACATATTCAAACACCTCCTTGTTTCAAATAAATAGTCACTTCACCATACATACAACTAAGTATATTCACATTTTTCCTCATTTATACCTCTTTCTAAACGAGTAAGCTAAACAACGATTAACGCATGATCCTATATAAGCCCCACATTTTTGTCTGTTAATCCGAGTTCATCATAATTCGAGAAATTAAAATTTCTTGCTACGAGAGGATGTTGAAGGAAAAATGCGGAGTTGATTAACAAAATGAAAGTAGAGATCATAGCAAAATATCGATCTTAGTTTAGATTGTTTTAATTTTTTTATACTTGTCGTATCGTGTTTTACTATCGTTGTAACTCGTGTTTTTAGTGTATCGTATTTGAATTTTAGTTAAACCAAAAGGGGACATACTTATTAGAGAGTGTGTTTAGAATAGTTGGCTCAATTCCGGTTGTGAGCTTAGGTCCATTAAGATTTGTTGACAGGTCTCGTGTAACATATAAATAGTGGTTAATAATAAAGTTATATCTATGGAGTTTTACATTATTCAACATGATATTAGTGCCAAAATCGGATCCATCCACCCTAAAACGCTAATTCTTCATTTTTAATCAGCATAAATGGTTGTTGATGACACACACCACCACCTCTAGCCGTCGGCTAAAATGAGCCGCTCCTAACAACTATCATGTAATTTCATCTTTGAAAAAAAAAGAGAAAAACACACAACCACTAGCACACAGGTTTTCATAAATGAGCTCAGTCGCTATTTTATAGTATACATTTCTTTATTAATGGGTGGGTAAATGGGATTATGTTATTGCACCATACGGGTCGGGTGGGTTAAATATTGGGTCACTTAAAGCATAAAATTTGGGTTTAATAGGGAAATGGCGGTGAAGGCTAGGATCGAACATGAGGCTATGTGGGTCAAGGTGATCAAAAGTATATATGGGGCAGACGGGGTTATGGGTGATTTTGTAGGGATGGTCGATGGTAGAAGTCGGGTATGGGGGGATATTATGAGAGTAGGTCGGGACATTGATAGGGTGGGTGTGTGCTTCTCATCTTCCTTTACTAGCAAATTGGGGGATGGGTCTCGTGTGACTTTTGGGATGATAGATGGGTTGGTGGTGTGAGATTGCGAGATCGGTTTCCTAGATTATACCATTTGGATAGGTCTAAGGCGGTTAAGGTAGCGGGTCGGGATGTATGAGGTGAGGAAGGGTGGCGATGGGCATGGGATTGGGTTAGGGAACCGAGGGGGAGGGTAGTTGATGATTTGGTTGGTTTAGAAGAATTTTTGAGTCATGTTAACATAATTTGAATGGTAGGGACACATGGAATTGGGAGCTAGATGATGACGACGTGTTTTCTGTTAAAAAATTATCATCTGTGACGGAAGCATAATGCTTGAATGTTGGTGATGCAAATTTTGAGATGGTATGGAACAATCTCATCCCAAAAAAGATCAACATTTTTGCTTGGAGGACGGTGTGAGACAGGTTACCGGCAAGGGTGGAATTAGATAGAAAGGGCATTGATTTGCATTCCGTGTTGTGCTCTATGTGTGATAATGCTTGTGAATCTATAGACCATGGGATAGTGCTTTGCAGTGAGGTGATAAAGGTATGGTCGTTTGTGTTTGGGTGGTGGCATCTAGGCAATGTGAATGCGTTTAAAGCATATGATATGCTTAACCATAATGGCGGCGGGGAAATGTCATCAAAAAATATATGCTTTATGACAAGCGGTTGTATGGACAACGGGATACTTTATTTGGAGAAATCGTAATTGTCGGGTGTTTGGGAAAAATGTTGAATCACATATGAAACTCTTCCAAGAAATTTAGTTGAGGTCGTATGAATGGATTATGCAAAGATCGTGCAAATATAAATTAAGATGGAACGTGTGGTTGGTGGATCCAAGATTATGTATCGCGTAATTTTCTTGTGGAGTTAGAAAGGGATGTTTGGCGCTGTGAATGGCAGGTATAAACCTGCTATTACATACCGTTTGCTGAAGTTGTATATGTGAGTTCTTGATTTCTTGTTCATGGCTTTGTTTATTTTGAAATGGTTGTTTGGGCTTTTATCCTTTTCTGTCGTATCTTCTTGTTGTATCTTTAATGATATTGCTTGCCTTGTTAAAAAACATTTCTTTATTAATATGTCTTAAAATAATTATCTATTATTTTAAGTAGTAGATGGAATTGTTTATGTTTACTATATTACCTTTAATTAAAATTGCTATTTACAAATATAAAGGAACATATTAATTAATTGCTTTAGCCTCTTAGGACGAAAATGCCTAGAGGTCTTGAGTTCGAACCCCGTGAAGAAAATTAATCTCTCATTAGCCACGGATGTTCACCTGCGTCGACTCCAGGCTATCCAAAATGGTAGTCTCCCTGAGATTAGTCGGCTTGTAATGTCGAGTCGGAAACACAAGTATACTAAAAAAAAGAGGTAAACTTGTTTTTATCTAGCTTTCGTAGAAACGAAATGTAATTAGTTAATTTTTTTTAAAACTGTTTGTTTTTCGTCTGTAAACAATAATTTAATTTTGAAACGAGGTAGTATCATATTTTTTTCCACTTTGCTCAAACTCGTGCAACTATTTGTTGGTTATTTTTGTTGGGTATTTTTTCTTAGCCCATGAGGATTAATAGCCCAACACATTGAGGCCCATCTTGGGTCTATTTAAGGACTCTTATGATTGTGGTTAGCAGTAAGATGTGTGAAGAGTTGTAAGGGAGAGAAAAAGAAAAGAAAAGAAAGAAGATTTTCGGAGTTATATATCACCCAAATCCAATTGCATTGTTTTTTCGATCACCGGAGATTGCACTATCGGATCGTTACGACTTTCGGACTGTAGCTTCCTGACATCGAGAGGAAGGTTCTGACCGTTAGGATTTTGATTTTGAGGCCTGGAAGTCCATTTTCATACCTGGGCAGATTGCATCTTATTTGATGATATTCTTCCTTTCTTGTTCTTTGATTGTTTCCATATATCTTGATGCTTGATTCCAAGATTATGATGTTTGTTGTGTACCTATAGTGTTATCTAGAGAAGACCTTGTGTACCTCTCCTCGTTGATAGTGAATTTAAGTGGCACTAGGTGTCCCGTGGTATTTACCTGTTTTGGGGTTTTCCACGCTAAAAGTTTGGTGTTCTTGCTGTGTGTTTGATTACATTTATTATCTGCTGTTTTGGGGCTGATTTGAGACTGTTAGGGGCTGATTAGAGTTGTTTTTA
>BQNB010091757.1:0-26792 GCA_026074375.1 Tanacetum coccineum
TCCTGGACCTGATCTTTCATCCTACACCGGTTAATGATGCGATGGGAGAAGTTTTTCTTTTGTCATTTTTCATCAATGCTGGCCCAGTCTCGGATAGTCCATGGGTTAGTCCGGTCCATTGTGTTCCTAAAAAAGGTGGTATGACCGTTGTCAAGAACGAAGAAAATGAGTTGGTGCCTACAAGATTAGTCACGGGATGGAGAGTTTGCATCGACTATCGAAAGTTAAACGAAGCAACTTGTAAAGACCATTTTCCGTTACCATTCATGGACCAAATGCTAGAACGTTTAGCCGGCAATGAATTCTATTGTTTTCTAGATGGTTTTTCTAGGTATTTTCATATCCCAATTGACCCTAAAGATCAAGAGAAAACTACTTTCACGTGCCCATATAGAACTTTCGCGTACCGTCATATGCCATTCGGTTTGTGCAATTGGTATGTGCTTAATTACACATACCTTTTTCCATTAAAAACGGACTTAAATGACCAAAAACAGACAAAAACTGCCAAATATATGTTTGTTTTGCATTTGTGTTGTGCAGGAAACGGATATTCACAAAAGGACAAAAAACAAAGCCAAAATGGACAAAGACGAACACGGAAACAAAAAGAGCTGAAAGGTCAAAAGCCGGGGTCAAAAAAAAAGTCAACAAAAAGTCAACCCCGACAAAGTCAAAGTCAACCAAAAGAAGAAAATGCAAACTTAAGGGACGAAAATTATCATATCCCAAAGTTATGGAAGGGGGATAAAACTGCAAGGGTTAAATTTGCAATTCAAGGAAAGTGTAACTTGAGGGGGCAAAACTGCCAAACCCCTCAAGTTACATAAACAAAGGACCATGGTTGCAAACACCCAATACACGTTTAGGGACTAAAACTGCCAAGTCCCTAAACTTGTACCACATAAGGACCTTGTTTTGCAAGACACAATTATACCTTGAGGGGCCAATGTTGGCAAACCACCAAACCCTTTCCTGTTAAACCCAAAACAGCTTTTCCCGCCCATTTTCCCCCCAAAGTCATGGGTTTTCTTCCCTTTCTTTACCCTGTAAACTTTCAATTCCACCATGGATAAACCTTTCCCCCCTCCTCCATTATCATTCCCACCAGCCCTAAAGCATTGCCATGTTGGCAATCTCACCATTCTCCATGTTCTTTAACCGAATCAATGGTTGGGATTAACTCAAAGAAGCACAAAAGCTCATCAATGGCTAAAAAGACTGTTTTGAAGTCTCTCACAGAAGAAACACACTTTGCAAGAGCTTAGGACTTAGGAATTAGTATAAAAAGAGGCTATGTGAGCCGAAGTTAGTATCTAGTTAATATCTAGTTAGTAAGTAGTTAATTTTTAGCAATTTTTTCTTTCAATTAAGTCAATTTCAGCTTATTTACATCTTATTGTATGCTTATTGCACTTTTCTTTCAAGTTAATTAAGTATTGAAGTTTTTCAGTTAAAAGCCCGTTTTTAAGTTTTCATTGTCAAGTTGCTTAATTACCCTTAAATGTGTTAAAAAGCTCTAAAAACGGCTTATTAATAAGCTATGTTCACTTAACAAGTTAAAAAGCTAAGTAAAATTTGGACTTGAACTTGAAATTCCACTCAAATTACCATGGCTTGTTAATTTGGATGATAAGCCGAATTTGGATGGGCTTATGGACTATACCAGCTTATTTCTAATAAGCTGGATCTGGTAGATTGAGCTTTCAATAGCTTATTTGCCCTTGTTTAGAGCAAAGGGCTTGGTAAGTTCTCAATTTCTATTTTTAGCTCATTTTTAGCATTTGCTTATTTACAGCTTATTGGTGCTTATTTTTCTTTTGGTATGCTTATTTATGATTATTATTGATGTGTAGTGTTTAAAATATAGGTGTTATAAGTTTAAATTACATTGTGCAAGTTTTTACAATTTTTAGTCAATAATAGCTTGTTAACTGTCATTTTGAATTCTAGATTATTTCAGTGCTTATTTATTGTAAATTTTTACTTATTTATGTCTTTTATGCATGTTTAGCTTACTGTCTTTGAATTCCATGGTTTAATTCAACCTTAATAAGCTTAAACAGCCTTTAGGCTATTTTTAAGGGGGTGTTTAGTTTAAGACCCAAAGTGGGTCAAAAGTGCTTAATAATCCAAATGGGTTACTTGGCCAACTTTGTTAAGCCATTTCATTGTTAGAATAAGCTTAATTTCTAGCTTTTTAGCTTTAAAAATCATTTTTGCAAGCTTACTTATCCCACTGTCCAAAATCTCAATTTTTGGACAGTGGCTAGTGCTTATTGCATAAGCTTGGGCTAAAAGCCATTTTGTGCCTTCTTGCATACTCATTTTGAGTGTTTTAAAGCATTTGACTATTTGCTTTGAAGCTGTGTTGACCCAATTGTGCAAATGGGTCAAAACAGCCTAAATGGCTAAGTGTTTTTTTGCCCTGTGCACAAGCAGCCACTTTGATAAGTTTTTTTTTACACAGCTTATTTGCTTTTCAAAATCCAAACCAAAAGCATTTTCTTAAAGCTTATTAAGCCTAGTTTTTAGAAATTCAAACTTTGAGCTTTTTGGAATTCAAATAAGCACTTATTTTTAAGCTTCAAAAAGCCATTCACACTTGGTGTTTGCTGTTTTACACAGCAAGCATTAAGCACAAGTGAGCTTTTTCCAAGCTTATTTAAGGGCTTATTCTTCTTTCAAAATGCTTTTCAAAGGCTGATCTAAATAGCTTTTTGGCCACTCTTTCCAATGGCATAAGCCATAAGCTTTGAAAATCTCATCTTCAAGCTTATTTTTAAGCTTGAGAAAGCTATCTTAGGGCTGCAGTTTTAGCCTTTTTACCCATTTTGCTTATTTGTTGTTTTTCAGCTTATTTGTCTTTCAATTTAGCTTATTTGTGTTTAGTTAAGCTTATTAGTCATGTTTAAGCCTGTTTTAACTTTTCTTAGCTTATTTTAAGCTTATTTGAGCTTAACTGCTCATTTGGCCAAAAACCTTAAGTTTTTGGCCAATAAGCTTATAAGCTGTTCACAGCTTATTTAGTTGTCAATTTTACTTGCATTTTACTTATTTGTGCTTATTAGATTTAGTTTTAACTTATTCGAGCTTATCTCACAGCTTATTTAGTTAAAAAAGCAAAAGACTTAGCCATTTTTGCTCTTAAGCTTGTTTAAGCTTACTATCCAAAGAAAAGCCCCTTTTCAGCTTATTTATACGCTTTCTTAAAAAGTTGTAGTTATAAAAATTGTTAAGCTCAAGGAGCTTAACAAGTTTGTTTGAAAAAGTTTTCATAAAAAAAAAAGGAGACAAGGGGTGACCCGGGTGAGCAAGACTCGAACCCGGGCCTCAACCCTCGTACACCCCTCTTTTATAACCAAAGTGTTACCGTTGCGCCCTTGGGACTTCTCTGTTTTGGGCACTTAGTTATATAAGGGCGTTTTGAGCTTTAAAGCTATAAGCTGTTTACAGCTTATTTCGGCTTATTTACAAGCCGAAATTTGGGGTATTCTTATTTTTCTATAGGTGAATGTTTACGCTGCCAATTAATTTTAAGGAAAAAATTTCCGATTTTAAAGATAGTTTTAGTAATTTTTATAATTTAAATTTCGTCAAAAGTTTTAAAAATTCATAGAAAATTCAAAAATTATCAAAAAAATATTTTTCTTTTTTAGAAAATTTTCTTTAGTCATAATTTACGTAGGAAAAATATAAAAACTTTTGTAGGGTTAATTTTTCAAACTTTTGATTTTTAAAGAACGGGTCCCGGGTACGGATTTTGTCTTGACTCGTTTTTGAGGTGTTCCAAACGACCTCCGGTTTTCAGTCTAGGGATCTTTTTCATTCTTCATTATTAGACCCCTAGAGAGTTTTTAGAATAAAATTTCTTTGTAGGGTCAATTTTGAAGATTTTAGGTTTTTGACCCCTTGTTCGGGATTCGTGCTTTCGTTTTTTAGCTTAATTTCATAATTTTTAGGTTTTTCTTAATCGTTTTTGTTTGTTATTGTTTAACTTAGCTTTCCACACTCTCAAATCATTTCTCTCATTCAAACTCCAATCTTTCGACTGTATCGATTCTCCAGTCCAGCCTCGTTGGGGATAAACGACCCAAGAACTCATACTTCCGGATCAAGTATATTTAATTTATGAGTTGAATTATTTAACTTCTTGCCTTGGTCAAAGGTAATTGGTTGAGTGTTTGCTATAGTATTTTATATATATATATATATATATATATATATATATATATATATATATATATATATATATATATATAATATAAATATAATATAAATAATATAGACGAATCAAATTTTTGCTGCCGTACCGGTGGAGGCTGTGAAAACGATTTTCGTTACGTTTGACAAATTGTGTTTGAATTTGTGAATATTTCTTTTATTTTTATAAAAATATAAAAAAATACAAAAATATTTTTCATTTCTTTTAGTATAATTATCATATAAAAACAAAAGAAAAACCAAAAATATAAAAAACATAATCCATAAAAAAGAACTAAAATTCACAAATTGGAAAAAAATACCAAAATAAAATATTCTCAATTGAGGTATTATCAAATAACTTTCCGGTGAACTTGTTTGGTTCCCAACTCGAACAAAAGGATTTAAAAAACTTGCCATTTATTGTCTCTTACGACGTACGGCTCACCTTGAAAAGTTAAACAAACTATAAAGTGGGTATAAGGAGGGTTGTTCCGAGGAATTACGACCCGAAAGGAGAAATAAGCTTCGCGCTATTCCTACGCCTCCGCTCACCTGTGCGTTTATCATTTTGAGAGCTACCATGAAGTAAGTAGATTATTTGGTTGAAGTTGTCTTATCTCATTGTCCCCTAAAATCAATTGTGAATAAATCATTGAAAAACCAAAAAAAAAAATAGTGTAAATTTTCTTTTTAAATTTCTATTTTGTGCATGCGCACTCGTTCTTAAGTCCGTAGACGTCGACAACCACAAGTCCAACAAACTTCTGTTGAATCACCAAATGTTGAGAAACCAAATAACAATCAAGAAACTCTCAATCCTCCCATAGTTACGATGGACGATAATCGTACTATGGCGTAATTGCTCGAAGCACCCACCGAGGGTTACGAGGATGCGAGGTTGTTCCCGAGATCAACGCGAACAACTTTGAGATCAACCATGGTCTACTTAATTTAGTTCAAAACAAGCAATTTTTTGGACATGATAAAGAAGACCCACATGCTCACATCCGATATTTTAACACGATCACTTCTACGATGAAGTTTCTGAACGTCCCGAGTACGTCGGTTAAGCTTATGCTTTTCCCATTTTCCCTCGAGGGAGCAGCCCGGATTTGGCTTGACAAAGAACCCCCTCGATCGATTCTTACATGGGATGATCTTGTGTCGAAATTCATTAACAAATTCTTTCCCCCTTCTAAAACGACAAATCTTAGAAATGAAATCACGAGATTTCAGCAAAGATTTGACGAATCATTTTATGAAGCATGGGACCGTTTCAATGATCTTCTTAGGGCATGCCCGCATCATGGGTTTTCAGAATTGCATCAACTCGATACATTCTATAATGCCTTGAACTCAAATGATCAAGATTCATTGAATTCCGCCGCAGGTGGTAACTTTTTGGATAAAATGCCCCGAGAATGTCTAAAAATCATCGAGAGCAAATCCAAAGTTCGTAATTCACGAAGCAAACCCGTTGTTGCTAAAGTGAGTACAAGCACTTCCACCTCCGGTATCTCTCCCGATGTCTCTGAACTCAAAGATATGGTCAAAGCATTGCTCCTTGATAAGAAGAATCAATCTCAAGCTCCCGCTCACCAAAATCCAGCATCCATAAAAGCGTAGGGAAAGTTGTATGTGACGGCTTGCGGTGGAAGACTCATTCATATCAAAGTTGTCCCGCCACCGATGGCAATGTTTATCATGACAACATTCAAGCTTACGTCTCTCAAGCCGCCGCGGCTAATTTCAATCAAGGGAATACCAGTGCACGAATCCACCAATGATTCAAACTAATTCGACTCCCGTTTCCACCTAGTGTAAAAACCAACAAAAACACCAAAATCGGGGATAAATTTCCAACCAAAAAATCGGGGGAGACAATTTTTTGCCCAAAAATCGGGTAATATTTTAGTCAGGACCAATATATCAACCAGGTTAAATCAAACCCTAGCGTATCAACTCCCTACTTAACCAAGCACCCGCCAAATCCTAGTGTTAGGAAGTGTGGGTATTAGATGACACTAGGCCACAACCACTCACTCAATTCCATTCCTCCTACTCCTGACAGTAAAGGTGTTCTAAGAACCGATTTTTGATAGCTACGTAAAAGCTAATGATGCGGTTATGAGGAATGTGCAAAACCAAGGTCAAAACCTGCAAGCTCAATTGAACAACTGGCTATATTCGAATCAAAGGCTGAAAGTATGCTAAGAAACTTTTATCAAAATGAAAACCCGCCTCTACTTCAGGTTTGGGAACTCTCCTGGGTACACCATTACCAACCCGAATGAAGATTTTGAATGGTATCAACCACCCAAGTTGTTGCATATCAAAGGACCCGCGATTTTACCATCTACATTATCTCATCCTCTGAAAGTGATGAATCGTGATACCGAGGTTACAAAGGACACGATGCTTCCTATTAATAACGGAAGCACCAAAGACGTCCAACCTCCGGTAGTTCAAGTCCAATCTCAAAATCCAACTTCCGAACCCGTTGTTGATCCCGTCAGTGCTCCAAGGCCTAACCAACAAACATCGATTCCGTTTCCTTCAAGAAGAAAGAGACAGGCCGCGTGAAAAAGCTAACGATCAACATAGAAAATTCTACGAAATCTCTTAGAGATTTCATTCGAAATTAGCTTACGGATGCCTAAACCCTTAAATGCAGAAATTTGCTCACCTCTAAAAACCTTACTCGGAAACAAAGAGAAGTTGAGTGAAATGGCTAGAACTCCTTTGAACGAGAATTGCTCAGCAGTCATCCTAAACAAGTTACCTAAAAAACTTGGAGACCCTGGCCGATTTCTCATTCCATGTGAATTTTCTGGGATTAATACATGCAACGCCTTGGCCGATCTCGACGCGAGCATTAATCTTATGCCATATTCCGTCTGGAAAGATCTCTCTATTCCTGAACTAACCCCGACCTGCATGACGCTAGAGCTAGCAGATCGATCAATCACTGAACCAATCGGTATTGCTAAAGACGTCCGTCTAATGGTGGAAAAGTACCAGTTTCAGGCAGATTTTGTGGTCCCGTTGATTTTGAGCCAGACACCCTCGAGTACCTTTAAACTCGGGAGAAGTTTCTTAAAGACCAGTCGTGCATTAATAGATGTTTACGAAGGTATACTCGTCAAAGCCCTTCGTGTTGGCAACGAGGCCATCACCTCAATCTGGACCAAACTTTAATTCGAGATACACGCCAATAACATCCAAATTACGGCAAACCGAATCGACGTCATTAGAATAGGCATGTGAAGAAATACTCCGCAAAAGGTCCTAGGCTTTTTCCTGATTCAGTTTTGCTAGGGTAATCCTTCTCGCAATTATGATTCCAATTGTTTTTCAAATTCTTCACCATCCTAACTCCTTTTGGAGATAGTGATTTTCACCTTACTTAGAAGAAGCAAATGCTTTTATAGCTGTCGATGATGAGCCAATTTCACGGGAAATTGATGCTACTTACTATGATCCGGAGGGTGACATTCTTATTCTAGAAGCACTTCTCAATAGTGAACCGTTGCCTCCTCTTCCGAATCATAAAGATTATTCACCCGAAATCCGGGAAGAGCTTAAAGTTGTTGAAGCTAAATCATCATTTATTGAGCCATCATCCGCGAGGGTATAACTCAAAGACATGCCACCACATTAAGAATATGCATTTTTGGAAGGCGAAGGAACAAGTTGTCAGTCATAATTGCCGAAAGATTAAGATATGAAAAAGACAGCTCCTATCAAAGGTTTCTAGAACCCACAAGCGAGCCATCGCTTGGAAACTCTCCGATATCAAGGGTGTTGATCCAGAGTTTTGTACTCACAAAATCCTTATGGAAGAGGACTACGAACCAACAGTTCGAGTCAAAGACGAGGTAAACCCAAGATCCATGACGTTCATTAGAAACAGAGGTTGAAAAACTTCTTGATGCCGGATTAATTTATCCGATCTCTGACAGTCCATGGGTAAGCCCACGATACATTGTGTTCCCAAAGAAGGGGTATAAACCTCGTCAAGAATGAGATAATTATTTGATACCAACCGATTGTTCACCTAAGGTGGAGAGTGTATAGCATTGACTAAGAAAGTTGAATGAATGCCACCCGAAAATACCATTTCCCATTGCCCTTCATGGATCAAATGCTCGAAAGACTCGCGGGAAACCAATACTATTGTTCCTCGATGCTTCCTTTGGGTTTATTTTTCAAATTCCCATTGACCCGAAGGATCAAGAGAAGATAACTTTTACTTGCCCATACGGAACGTTTGCCTATCGCCGCATGCCTTTTGGGCTATGCAACGCACCCGGCACGTTCCAACGATGTATGATGGCAATCTTCCATGACATATCGAAAAAACATGAAGTATTCATAGGATCGCCACTATTCTCGGTCTTCGGAGATTCTTTCTCTACATGCCTATCCCATTTGGAAAAAATGTTAAACGTGTGAAGACACCAATTTGTCCCATAAATTAGGGAGAAAACCATTATGGTTAAAGAAGAGCATTGTTCATAGTCCTTGGCCATAAGATTTCTAAATCCGGGATTGAGGTTGATAAGGCAAAAGTTGATGTCATTGCAAAATTGCCTCATCCCACTACCGTGAAGGGTATTCGCAGTTTTCTCGGTCACGCCGGATTCTACCGACGATTTATTCAGGATTTTTCCAAAATCGCCCGGCCTATGACCCACCTCCTTGAAAAAGAAACTCCGTTTATCTTCTCGAAGGAATGCATCGAAGCATTTGAAACCCTTAAGATGAAGTTAACCCAGGCTCCAATTCTAGTTGCTCCCGATTGGGACTTGCCCTTTGAAATCATGTGTGATGCAAGTGATTTTGCTGTTGGGGCAGTCCTAGGGCAACGTAAGACCAAGCACTTCCAGCCGATACACTATGCAAGCAAAACTATGACCGAGGCTCAAGCACATTACACTACAACGGAAAAAGAATTACTTGCCGTAGTGTATGCTTTCGAGAAATTCCGGCCATATCTTGTCTTGTCCAAAAGCATAGTGTATACGGACCATTCGGCTCTCAAGTACCTGCTTGCTAAGCAGGATGCTAAGCCAAGATTGCTCCGGTGGATTTTGCTGCTCCAAGAATTTGATGTCGTTATCCGTGATAAAAAAGGAGCAGAAAATCTCGCCGCCGACCACCTTTCTAGACTTGAAAATCCCCATCAAAGTGAGCTCGAGAAAAAGGAAATTACGGAAACATTTCCTCTCGAGACACTTGGGATGGTTACCTTTCGTGGTGATGATAATGCCCCATGGTTTGCCGATTTTGCAAACTACCATGCGGGGAATTTTGTGATCAAAGGGATGTCGTCTCAGCAGAAAAGAAAGTTTTTCAAAGACGTCAAACACTACTTTTGGGACGACCCCTTCTTGTTTAAGATATGTGCGGATCAAGTGATCCGGCGGTGTGTGCACGGCAAGGAAGCTCTCGACATCCTCGAAGCTTGCCATAATGGACCTACCGGGGGACACTACGGTGCCAATTACACCGCTAAAAAGATCTTTGATTCAGGATTTTATTGGCCCACGATCTACAAGGATGCCCACGACTTTGTCACCCGGTGTGACACTTGTCAACGTCAAGGCAAAATTTCGCAACGTGATGAGATGCCACAAAACTCTATCCAAGTTTGCGAAATCTTTGACATTTGGGGCATTGACTTCATGGGGCCGTTCCCGTCTTCAAGAGGGAACAAATATATACTCGTGGCCGTTGATTACTTGTCAAAATGGGTTGAAGCAAAAGCGCTCCCCACCAACGATGCCCGAGTTGTTTGCAAATTTCTTAAATCTCTCTTCGCCAGATTCGGTGCCCCTCGTGCAATCATAAGTGATCACGGAACCCATTTTTGCAATGACCAATTTGCAAAGGTCATGCTTAAATACGGAGTCACTCATCGTCTCTCCACCGCGTATCATCCACAAACAAGTGGACAAGTTGAGGTATCCAATCGTGGTTTGAAACGAATTCTTGAAAGGACCGTGGGCGAAAATCGTGCCTCTTGGTCGGATAAATTAGATGACGCACTTTGGGCTTTCCGCACAGCTTACAAAACACCCATCGGGTGTACTCCATACAAGTTAGTGTACGGGAAGGCATGTCATCTTCCGATTGAGCTCGAGCACAAAGCTTACTGGGCCCTTAAGCATACAAACTTTGATATCAAAACCGCGGGTGATCACAGAAAAGTTCAACTCAATAAACTTAATGAACTTCGTGATCATGCCTATGAAAACTCTTTGATCTATAAAGAGAAAACAAAGAGAATCCATGACTCCAAGATCAAAAACCGCGTTTTCAACGTCGGTGATCGAGTCCTCCTCTTTAACTCTAGATTGAAGATTTTCTCGGGCAAGCTTAAGACCCGCTGGAGTGGACCATTCACTGTAACCCAAGTTTTTCCATATGGCACTGTCGAGTTATCCCAAAACTCCAGGCCAAATTTCAAAGTAAATGGTCACCGTTTGAAGCACTACTTTGGAGGAGACGTACCACAATTAGTAGTCCCAGATCTCCAAACGTTCCCCATGGACCAATAAATTTGGGGACGGGTCAAGCATAGCGACCTTAAACAAGCGCTTCGTGGGAGGCACCCCATGCTTATCGTAGTATTGTGTAGAAATAAATAAGTGTTTTCTTGTTGTGTGGAGGCTCGCCTCTTCCATTACCCGTGTTTCGTGTTTGTGTTGTTAATTGTCCAGGATTGCCCAGATTGTGAAGACTCTCGTGCTCTTAGCTTTGTATTTCATTCACAAGAGTTTCACATCCTCAGCTTCATTTTGGGAATCCAATATCCTAATCTAATCGACTAACGTTTTATCTTTTGGCACACTTAATAAACGACCTTAGATTTACGTAGGAACCCCTTTCAAAACAGCGAGGATGATGTTTAGTTCTAGTATAGGGGATCTTCGATTTGATTTTGCCTGCAGCCGTTGTTGTCACATAATCCCGTTTTTACCACCAAAATTTTTGCAAAAAAATTACCAAAAAAATGAAAAATTTTAAAAATTTTCAAAATAAAATAAGTGTTTTGTCACAGTTTTGACTTTCCTATTGGGTAGAATGAGAATAATTTTTGACTCGATCGGGCGTGTTGAGCCCTAGCTAGTTCCCTCAATTGTAGGCTTAAGCTTTCAGAATTTGTTTTACTTTCGAATTTTTTTAAGGTGAAGAACAAGATGTGTTAGAGTTAAATATAAGTTTATGTGCTGAGCAAGATTCTACAAAAACTTATATGAGTATAATTGTGGCTTTTTATCCCATTAGCTTCTAATCCTCCATATTCATACGTGGCTCATTTCAATTAACTAAGTCAAATCGATGTTTTTAGAAAAAGCTTCATATTTGTATACTTGATTTTCTTAAAGCGAGTTTTTTTCTGCGTTCTTAGTAATTTGAAAGTTAAAATGCCAAGAAGCATGAATGTAATATGATGCCAAAAATGCATGAATATTGAAATTATGCAATGATGCTTACATTTGATTTATGGAGCAAGTACAAAGCATGTGTCATGATATCCCACTCCGCTAACACGAGGTGGGGGTTCAAACTTAAGACATCTTTAATTATAGAGATTTCGGTCTGTTGTGATATATCACCAGGAAGTAATGGTCTAGGTGAGGGTTCAAACTAAGAACTTATCTTAGCTCATTTTAGGAAGAAGGTGTTGAGTAATTTCCCACTACGCTAGCAACGGGATGGGGTTTCAATCTAAGAACACGGTCGTCTGGTTGTGATATCCTATGGGAGCGAGGATAGGTAGGTGTTCAAACTAAGCAACGCATTTCATAGCTTTACAGAATTATGATTATGATGTTAAAGATGTTGCAATAAAGTTCTACAGTTAAAATTTAGTTCTTTAAAATCAAGGTTACAAGGACCTAATATAGTGTAGTTTGAGTCATGATTCATCTTGAATTACGACTATGGAATTTGTTGTTCTATGTTGAGTTCAAATGACGTACACACATTTAAAATCATGTATCCATGTGGGGAGTTAAAAGTTAAAAGTCAAATATGAGTGCTTAACATTTAGATTTATGTTGACAAATGATCTTGTTTAATTGCTTGGTTTGGATCTAGTGAAAAATCAAGGACGATGAATTTATCCGTCAGGACATCCGTAGATTATTCTATGGGCGCTTCTCATTCTATGATCCAGTGTTGATAAAATAAAGGATAGTCAAACAGGTTGTTAGAAAAAGGAAAATAAGGAAAATCCAAAAATATTAGGGGATAGTTAGTGTACATATGAAAAAATGGTGAAAACGGGACTTGTCGAAGCTATTGATTCTTTAGTTCCCCTTGACGAACATTAGCATAGTTCGATGTAATAGTCGAGGGGGATTAAGATTCTTGGTTTCTTGAGTGTTTACTTCATAACATTGCGTGAGGACACGGCAATACCTTAGTATGGGGGATTTTGGTATGTGCTTAATTACACATACCATTTTCCATTAAAAACGGACTTAAAAGACTAAAAACATACCAAAAATACATTGTATTTGTATGTTTTGCATTTGTATTGTGCAGGAAACGGATATTCAAGAAAAGGAACAAAAAGAAAGCCAAAAACAAACAAATCCAAGCACGGAATGGAAAGGACAAAGTCAAAAGTCATCCAAGTGAAAGAAAATTCAAATTGAGGGCTAAAACTGCAAACCTCAAGTTGTATTACAAAAGATAAAAAGACAAGGGTCAAAATTGCAAACCGGGCAAAGATTGCATTCAAGTTATATAACTTGAAAGGGGACAAAAACTACCTACTTACCAAAAGCCTTTTTTTTCCCGCCCAACAAAAACCCAAGTACAAAAAAAAAATAAAAAAATAAAAAAAAAAAAAAAAAAAAAAAAAAAAATAAAAAAAAAAAATAACGAATAAAAAAAATAAAAAAAAAAATAATAAACTTGGATGTCGTCCCTACCTTTACTCTGTCTAAACCAATCAACACCCTAGCCAAAATCATTTTATCCACCCAACTATTTCCCCCCAGCTGTATAAAGGCCATGTTGGCAATCCCTCACCATTCTCAAGTATTTTCGATGGCTATGATTGTCTCCAAAAGATGCACAAAAGAAATTAAAGGCTGGGATTTGTTTTCTAAATCTCCTACACAAAAAAAGAACACTTTGTTTTGTTCTACAAAAGTAAACACAGAAGAAAGAGCAAGAGAGAGACTTCGCTATAAATTAGAGCTTTTTGTAGCCTTTGAGGCAATTAGTTAGTTTTTTAGAGGTATATAGTTTAATTTTCAGTTTTTAAAAGTTATTTTACAGCTTTTACTTTCAGCTTTGTAACACTTTCAAGTTTTAATGCAAATTTGAGGTTTTAAGTCAATTTACAATTCCAAGTGCTAAGTTTCTCAATTGTATTGTTTTGTGTTCAAAAAGCTCTCAACATAGCTTACTTATAAGCTGTTTTCATTAAGTAAAAATAAAAAGTTAAGTAGTTAAGAGAAAATCATAAAATCTCTCTTAAATCTACACCAACAACTTAATTTATGGTTGATAGCCAGATTCTGGATGGGCTTATAGACACTATCTAGGGGGGGCTTTGTTTTATGCAAGCTAGAGCTTGTAGATTCATTGTTTAACCCTGTTTTGAGCAAGGGTATTGTAAGTCACTCTTTTTCTTGTTTTCCTTATTTACTGTAGAACTGCTTATAGTGCTTATTTGTTACTTATGTTTACTTATTTGTGCTCTATCAGTATGTTTAGTGCTTATCTTGCTTAATTGTCAGTTTTAAAATAGTTTGTATCACTTTCTTAGCAAGTACTGTTAGTTCATTTGATAAAACTGTTAGATATAAGTTAATACTGTTAGAATGATTTGGCTTATTTAAGTGCTTATTCTTGATTAAAGTCTGCTTATAAGTGTTTTAATTTGTCACTTGATGATCTGTTTTTAATTAGCTTGAAATAAAAATGATTTTTGAAAACTTTAAGGGCTGTTTGAATCAAGCAGTACTAACTAAGAGTTAGTACTGCTAGTTCATTTTCTTGGATTTCAAAGGTAGCAGTACTAACTCAACACTTAGCTTGTTACTAACTCCAAGTAGTTACTGTTAGTTAAAAAATGTTAGTACTGGCTGAGTTCATTGAGCTTATCAGCTTATTATTTCTGCTTATTTAAGATTTCCTTAGTTTTTTAAAGTAAATTAAACCATTTTCCTTTACTGTCTTTAGGAGTAAGCTTATTTAAGTTTATTTTCCTTTTCAAAATAATTTTAAGAGTTCATCAGTTTTAGTTTTCTAGCTTATTTATCAATTATGTCACTTTGGTTACTGTATTTTATGCCTAAGTGCTTATTAGGGTTAGTTAAATATCTGTTTTAGCTTATTTGCTTATTACTTGCTTCATTAGCCTAGCAGTACTAACTTAAAGCTAACAGTACTAACTCAACACTAGCAGTACTAACTCCAAGTTAGTACTGGTAGTTAATTCTGTTTAGTACTGTTGTTAGTACTGCTGTGTTTCTCTTGTTTAATTTAGCTTAATTGCATGCTGAATTTGCTTATTTAGAGTTAGTTTAGCTTAACGTCTCGACCTAGTTAATAAATTTACTCGACGATGGACAATACTCGAACCTTTTACGTTCATCTAACTTCATATAGTTATCATATTGCATGTATATCATGTATGTCCCGTAAAAACTTTTGAAAATGTGATCGTTGAAAGTGGTCATAGTCTAGGTAAGATACGCAACCTAGTTCTCTATAACCTTGGCTCTGATTACCAATCTGTAACACCCCCAAAATTGGGTCGCAGCGGAATGTGTTTCCGGGAGCGTTACTTCATAATACCATTGCACAAGTCATGAGAGAACGACCTCTAAGTGTCGTTTGAAAAGTATTCTTGAAAAGTTTGGACTCCCATTTTCCTCAAATAGGCCAAGCATCTATTTCACCTGAGAAAAACATGCTTAAAAGGGTCAACATAAAGTTGGTGAGTTCATAGGTTTTCGTAAGTATAATTGTAAATCCCAAAACTATATATATAGGTCTACTGTGTTACAAGTTTCGCCCATACAAGACTTGCAACACATAAACCGACATATATAGGTTTCCTTATATAAAATCCTAAAAAGTTTCAAGTATATATTGTAATGAACATGATATCCCAAAATGTTTCAAGTAGATATTATAATGAACACAATATCCAAAAATGTTTCAAGTAGATATTATAATGAGCACAATATCCAAAAATGTTTCAAGTAGATATTATAATGAGCACAATATCCAAAAATGTTTCAAGTAGATATTATAATGAGCACAATATCCCAATTAGTTTCAAGTATGTAAGAGAAATGATTACGATTACTCTAAGTTCATGGAACTGCGACGTAGACTTATAAGTATGCCACTTTATTCAAGGCACGGTAAAAATTCATTAGTATTCAGTGTTGGCCCTGTAGACACCAATCCAGTCGTAATCCGACATGATATAACGTTCGTTAGTTCGATCTCGAACTAGTGAGAGCTAATCACCCGAACGGGGGTTGTCAATCCCCAATAGATCTATTTTATAACATTCGCGCTCACCCTCCAAGTGATTTACAGTTCATGAAACCTAAGCTAATCCGTAATTATTCTTAAAAGTCAAGTATGTGTTTACGTCCAAAAAGTAAACCAAGTATTGTATCTCATCGCATGACAAGTAAAGAAGTGCATAATTCAATTTGTAATCAACCATGTAAATGCATTTGTAAACAAGCATGTTCTCACCCCAAAACTTATAAAACAAATCATGTAAAACGTGGGGCTATGAACTCACCTTGAGTTCTGATAATCCAAATATCGCAGATAAAGCGTCACGTAAAAGATCGAATGCAACCTAAATTATCATAGGTCGTATAAGTACCGAGTACTTTAATTGATAACATTGAATGTAATCCTATAGATTATATCGTACTATCGTTCGGGCTATCATAATTAAAGAGGTCATGACATGACGTTCGAGGAGTTAGGACACTTTAAATCGTAAATCCAACAACTCGTCGAAACGCCATCCGAAGAGGCCTCATTATGAAACTCCCTAGTAATATAGTACTTTGATAACCACATGATATTCTATCTAGCTCAATCACCAACTAATGATTTTGGTAAAATTGTGTTTAATAAGTTAAAACGTTTATATTTACCGTTTTAGTAAAACTGGCGTAACTTTCGCGTTTTAAACCCGATTCTCGCGTTTCTTATGTCCATCTTTTCGTATTAGGACGAGTTATCATAATTTGACATTTTTCATATTTTGACCCTCTGGTGAACAGTAACTTTTACTGTTCACATCAGACGTGAGTTTTATAAAAATCGTATTCGTCGTCGTAAAACCCGTAAATGTCGTATTTTATTCGTTATAGCTCCGTTTTTAACGATTCTTTCGAGGACGTTCTCGTTTTTGAAAGTTCTATAATTTTATGAGGTTTACAAAAATATAACTTTCTGTCATGAATAGTAACTTTTATAAAAATAGTTTTATAAAAGTTTTAATTGTCGTAAACTCGCGAAATTCATAACTCATTCGTTATTAATTGAAAAATTACGATTCTTATCATTTTGGAATCCTAAAAATATGTATTATTTGTTAAAAATATCAACACTTGCTGTTTATAATTTTTATAAAAATGTTTTTATAAAAATTTACTTACGACTTCGTTTATTAACGTATAACTCGTTTTTAACGTAACTTTTTCGTTATTAATCCGTTTAACAAGTTTCTTACCTTTTCGGAATCGTCGTGAAATGTATTATCTTATAAAAATATAAAATGGATATGTAAAAATTCGAATTTTGGACAGAATGTTTGCTTGAGTTTGTTGAAATTAGTAAAAACCCTTTTTACATATTCAAAAGTCCTTAGTGGTGATTTAGCCGTATATAACATATAACACATAAAATAATGATAATAAAAAGTATAAAGGATTTTAGAAGACCTTAGGGATGATGTATGAGATGAGAAATAAGTGCTAAACCCGTGTTTAGTCTTAAAACCCAAGCTTGCACTTAAGAAAACCCTTATTTTCTTAATAAAAACCCTAGCTTCCTTTTCTTGATTAATACTTGCAAATGGTGATTCAATGCTTGGAAACACCTTAGAATGTCTTAGGATAGATGTGTATAGAAGTGTATGGGTTGAATAAAATTTTGTATGGATTATGTTGAGATGTTGTTTGGTGCCGTGAGCTTATATAGAGCAAAAGGGGAGGTTTTGTGATTTTTACTAAGTGTTTTACTTGTATCTTTCTTATGCAATGTATGTATATAAGTAGTAAACATGTAAGACTAGTCAAGGGAACATATCATGGTCATAGGGATGGTCATTGGTCTTAGGTATGGTCTCTAGGTCAAAGAAACAAAGCATGGTGTTGTATTAAAGAGGTATGGTGTAGTTTAATGAAGTATGGTGTTCATTTGACCAACTTGAAGAGTTTTCTATGTATAACTTGAATGAATGGCTAAAATTTCGGTATACACAAGATATACATGATATATTTTGCAACTTTTATGTATTGGGTATAAATGTGGGTATTTGTTGAAGCGTAGAAAAGTTTTTGTGGTTCCGGGAGTGCCTAAACGCAATTTATCGCGAAACGTATACACTTTACGTATCCGATAAAAATAAAATGAACAAAGATAATAATTATCCTCAAAATAATTATATAACTCTTGCTTGATGTAAACATTTAATTGTTTGATGCCCGCTTACATTGAACGCTAATTTTTAGCTTACGCGATTTAAACTTAATTCATGAAATCACAACCAAACGCGTACGACACTAAAAATAAATAATATATTTATTGACGTCGTCAATGACTTGAAAACACAGGGTGTTATAGTAGTCATGAATAGTTTCTCCTTTGTTCTGACGGAAGTGTTCAAAGTATTCATACTATTGTGATTTACGATCTTCTTTTGTTAATTCCGAACCTTCCAGGAGGATCTTCACATTATCCCATATGTCCTTTGCATCAGGGTAATGATTGATAAGAGTGTAGATATCTTTTGGCAACCCTTGAAGTAGAATATTTGTTGCCCGAATTTCAGCGTTATACCTATCCTTATCTTCAGGTGAAAGGTCAGAATAGACTCGAGGTCATTCTGGACCTTCCCCCCCTCCCCCCCCCACCCCCCCCCCCCCCCCCACCCACCCCACTAGCTAGTTGTGACGTTTAATTCCCTTCTGCAAGTGTTTCTGAAATTTCCCCCATCTAAATGATCTTCATCATAGACTTTAGCGATGTTCAACCCATATTAATCTTTCCCCGACAATACAGACGAATGCGTTGTTTCCATGATGCAAAGTCAGTCCTATCAAGCATAGGTGGCCGAGTAACGGAACTGGCACATTGGATATCTTCTGAGAGATTAGCCATCTAAATGGATTGTGAAATGATTTATGTTGATCGAACAATGATTAGTGATTGTATGCTAAAGTAATTGATTAATTGGGATGGTTGATTAGGTAAATTGTTGCAAGTCCAAAAGTTCACAACTCGTTGTCCCTGTAACTGTGGAAGAGACTTGACAACTCGCTATCAAGAATAAAAAAAGAACAGAGTTCCTGTTCACAAGTCGCTAGAGAAGAGTCTTCAAGTAACCTGTAACTCGCTAGAAGGTAACTCGCTGGAAGAGACTTGATAACTCGTTATCAAGAATAAAAAAGGACAGAGTTCCTGTTCACAAGTCTCTAGAAACTTGTCTTCAATTAACCTGTAACTCGCTACTTGTAACTTGCAACATGTAACTTGCTGGCCTTAACTCGCTATGAAGGAGCCTTGATAACTCGCTAACAAGAAATTAAATAGACAAGGTTTCGGTTCACAAGTCGCTAGAAAATAGTCGTCAATTAACCTGTAACTCACTAGATCCAACTCGCTACTTGCAAAAGAAGGAAACTCGCTGCCTAACTCGCTACCTGTAACTCGCTACCTGTTAAAAACGCAATGACAGATTAGTGCCAAACAACGCTCTAACACAGTTTTTTGTCTAACAACTTTGAACTAGTACCCTTAACTCGCTGCGAAGAACATCAAACAGACCCGTAACTCGCTTACTTGAAAACATGGTTTTTCACCTAAAAACACTTAAAAATTACCCTTTTGAATGATTTTGCTTGGTTTCTTTTGCACAACTTGGTACTAGAAGGCTATAACAACTAGAAACACCTAAAATTTAACATATCAAACATCAAAATCTGGAGAAAATAAAAAACGAGCTATAACCTTCAAAAGTACACTTTTTGATCTTAATTCACCAAGAAAACATACATACAATCTTGCTAATCAAACCATGTGCTCTGATGCCAATTATAGTCTCAAAAAATCCTAACACAAAGGAAAATAGATTTGGTAGATTAGTCAAATTCTAGGAGGAGAGAAAGTATATGTGTGATTGATAGTATAGAAGAAAGGCTAACTCCCTCCTTTTTTTTTTTTTTTTTTTTTTTTTTTTTTTTTTTTTTTTCTTTTTTTTATCCCCTTGGCAAGGGAGAGGCTTATAATACATAGGTAGTGGGTTAACACGATGGGTTTAATACCCAACCTAATACTGTTTGTCATACGAATAACTATTAACTACGAGCTAGATTAAACTGTAAAATACACGGGGTGACCGAGTCTTTTTCTAATATCTAACATAAAACCTTGAAAAACTATGATCAAACCCTTGAAACACACTTGGATATGACTAGAAATGGGTTGAAGATGAGTAGGGATCTTGCATAAATCAAAAGTTATGGATGTGTTTGTGTGTGGTGTTTGAGCCGAAACCACAAGGAAGAGAGGGAGAGAAGTGTGAGTTTTTGTTGAGGCTAGTTGTGTGAGGAATAACCTAAATTCCTCATAAGTGGTGTTTATATAGGGAAAAGGATTTAGGGTTTAAGATATTTGTAGAACTAGGAGTGGGTAACTAGCAAAAAGAGTGAACCAAGGACCTCATGGTCCTTGTGGTTCGTCCGAAATCATCAAGCCAAGAGGGGGGGGGGTTTCAACTTTGGCTCCAAGGTGAAATGTCATTGGTTAAAGTTTTACTAGTGCTCATGTGGTCCTCACTATACATAGTGATAAAGAATGTGTAAGATAGTGTTGTTGCATGAGAAACAAGGGGACAACAAGTCCTTATCCCACATATGTATAAGGCGGTGACAAAATAAATTGGAATGGTTCTCTTTGATTTAATTTTGAGAATTGATGTTGTTCTTTGGTTGTGTTGGGCGTCTGATTTTAACAAGGGAGAAGGGGGAACGAAATTTTTGACTTTCAAACTCGATATGATCGATAACTTGAGTTACCCGAATAAGTTTAATGGTTTTTCGGGGGTTGGTTTCGTTTGGTCAAAAATGAGAAAAACGTAAAACGCACACAAAAAATGTAATAATCATAAACGAGAGTGTACACAATCTACATAACACTATAGAATGATGAAATAACTCATATAACACGCAGACTAATCCTAGTCCGAAGTCGAAACGCATCCGATGACGTTTTTCAGATTTACGCGGGACAACCTCCCGGTTTAACGACAATTTAACACGTAACTTATAACAGTCAAAATAGTAAACGGAAAAGTTTAAAATAATGACCTGAAATTCACGGGGTGTAACAATCCGCACCTTTTTGCTAATCATGTATCTACATCGAATGCTACGTCCTAAGCTTTGTGGACAAAGCTCTTCTAACGGGGAAAGGATGTGACATCCAGTAAATTTCAGGTCGATATTTTTACCGATTCCGTTCATTATTTTAACTTTTATAAGTTACGTGTTAATTTAACGTTAATCCGAGAAGTTGTCCCGCGTAAAAATTAAAAATCATTATCGGAAGCGTTCTGACATCGGACTGAGCTTAATTTACGTGAATTATATTTAATAAAGTCATTTTATGTCATTGTGTGGTTTACGAATATTTACGTTTGTGATTTTTATATTTTTGGCGTGAGTTTACGTTTTTAGCATTTTTTATCAAACAGAACCCGAGAAACCTTCCACCTTTGCATGTAAACTTAATACATCATATTACAAACCTCATAGTACAAAATTTAAATTTCATGCCCTCCCATACACCCTTTGAATTTTTGGTACAAGTAACAAAGAGGGAAAAACCAAAAATTTGAATTCAAAACACCATCACATGCATGCAAGACAAGAAAAATGACATGTTTGTTTTGTTCTTCACTACAAGCCAATTGTTCCTTACATTTAACATGCCAAACTTGGACCACAAATCCACTAGTAAGCCATTTGAGCTCATCTTGGAGCCAAAGCAAAGATTTTTGTTCTTCCCCCCTCCATTGGCTAGCTCAAACGCACACAAGGACAATAAAAGTGGCTCAAGGCACTTGACACAAGCCAATGGTTACCTTAAACCCTAAACCTTGCCTTATAAATACCCACTTTTCAACATTTAACTTTCAGCATTAGGTATTTAATTTTTCAATATTTTCTAAAATGTAAGTTTTTCAACTTTCAAGGTCAACTGTTGAAAATCAAGGAAATTATCTTTATAAGTAGTAGAGATATAGATATATAGATATATAGATAAAGAAGAGATGAAGTAGTTGGTAAAATGATGATAATACCCTCCACATCTATGATACATAAGAGATTTAACAAAGGTTTGTGGGCCCAGTTAAAGTGAAGGACTAACGGCGAAAAATGTTTCTCACTTAAGGTCGGACGGTGCAATTTTTTTGGTCAAGGGACTAAGGGCTGTGGTCAACGTAAACCACAAGCACGAACGGTGTATTTTACTCTTTAGGAAATACTCCGTACATCTTTGGAGCAGCACATGAAGTTGAGCTCAAGTTTATGAACAGGTTCTTAAAACTTCATGCAAATTGTGGTCCACTGCTGCGATAATGAATACCAAGCTGTTTTTTTTTTTGTTGATAAATGGTGCTCTTTTGATTTTTACTTGCAAAAATGGGGTTTTTTTCTTCATGTAAATATACAAATAGTCACAAAAAGGTTTTGGTTTTTTAAAAAGGGTGATTGTTTCATTGGACCAAAGAGATTGTATATGATAATCAAATAATTTTGTGGGATACTGCTAGAATGCCGAGAGGGGATTGTTTATAGTGAATATACCGCTGGAAATGAATTACATGCCTAAAAAACACCAGCATTTTTTAGCTCTGATGGAAGTTTTTGAAACTGAGGTTAATACTAGCTCAAGAATTATCACTGCATTGTGGCATTACGTGGAAGCTAGGAACGTTCACAAAATGAGTTGATAGGTCCAGACTTTCTGAAAGCTGGTGAGGTCTTGATTGACATTTGGTATCGTGGGTGCATCTTTGCTGAATCTCAACCAGTTGAGATTTATTATAAACATCCTTGGTAGCCAAAGACAAGATAAGATTGATTTGTTTTTTAAAAAGGCTATGTTCTTTGTGTTTGCTTTTTTTACATGGATCTTTTTCTGGTCCTAAACAAAATGTAGTGATCATCTTATTTTTTGCTTATTTCATAATCCGCTATAAGTATTAGTTTGGTTTGATGTTGACAAAGACTTCCTTTACGAGAGAGTGTATTAAAGAGGGCTATTAAGAAAATTTGCTATATAAAAACTCAGAAAGTTCCAAACAATTGTCATGGAAAATATTTGAATAGCGATTTCTCTAAAGCACCCAAACAGTTGCATATGGCACAATCTCAAAGAAAGTTGTAAAATTAATATGACACGCTTCTATCCTTTAGGAGACCAAATTGTAAAATTTTAGTGTCATATGCTCAACATGTTTTAAATTGTTTATACTTTTCAAACATAGAAGTTACCATTGCGTGATCTATTACATTTTATGGAAATTCGCACCACTTCTAAGCAAGACCTGAAGGCACATCAAAGTTTCTCCTTCTGATACAAAATTATTGTTTTGACAGAATCATGTTTTCTCGAGGTGGCAAAATGAGCAAGTTGTGTAATGGGTTAAAATGGCTAATTTTTGTATTGCTGAGGCAGATTCATGCAAAACACTTTCTTTCCAAGACTTCGGTTGTTATGCAATAATACTTATTCCCAATGTTACAAAACTTTATGATTTGGAATTCTCAACAAAATTACAAATAAAAAGACATTTATTTAGTTAATTAGTTTTAATGAGAATACACGACATATCAAAATTCGTGCGTGAATCTAAACTACTTGTGATTCATGTACAAACCATATGCGTACACGAGACTTATAACTAGTTATATACTGTATAAAACCTTCTTATTTAAACGAAAACATCTTCTTTTTGCTTTATACGTGATGAATTTTAATATTAGACGAACAAAACTTTTAACTTTAATAAGTAGTAAAATTGTATTTATTTTGAATACAAATTATAATTTTAATCCACAAATCAATTTCTAGGTAGTAAATAATGACTTTATTTTAAATTTTAATATTGTAGAGTATGTAACAATTTGTAGCTAGTGAACATTAACTTTATTTTCTCTTTATACGTATATCCACAGATGAAAGAACAACAACATATTCAGTTCTCACCAAAATTAGAGTATCGAGGAGGTAAAATATAAACGATACTTCTTATTAACTCCATGATAAACCCGAAAGTAAGTAGACTCGTTAAAGAAAAAACAGCCAATAAAAGAAGATAGAGATAATCATATTTCAATTCATTTTAGAGTAAATTACAATGTTCGTTCTTGTGGTTTGGGCCAAATCACTAATTGAGCCTTTATAATTTTTTTATCGCCAAATTGATCCTTATAATCAAACTACACTGTCCATCTCGGTTATCTTTCTCCATTAACTCCCCTCAAGTGCCTTGCACGGGAGGTTATTCCTATCTTTCCCACTTTAACACAATTTTTTATTTTATTTTCAAACTTTTTAGAAATACTCTTTGTAATTCTCAACTACCCTATTTTTTATAAGTCAAACTATCTTTGGTTAAACCCATAAACATTTTTCTTTCTTTTTATCTTCATCTTTATACAACATCATCACCAACGAGCCATTTGTTAAAATCTACTATAGCTTTTTTAAAATATGAGTTCCTTCCCAATCTACTATAGCTTTTTTTAAATCTCACTACTAAACGTATCTAATGATTCAATATTAGCTTCTATCTGAACTAGGCACGGACTCAAAATTCTCTTTCCAATTTGCACGATTTTTAGGAGATACAAAAAGACGAGCTAAATAAAAGTCTGGTCAATCTCAATCAGTTTACGAGTCATCAACATCAAGTTCACATGCCAAAAACGCAAAGATCCAACAGTTAGGACGCGAAGTATGATTCAATATGCCAACCCAACAAAATAACACAAAAAGTAACCTTGCCGCAAAGGCGATAATCCGATAACATTAATTATCTAACTTTAACCCGACCCAATAACATTGTCGGGTTATCGTGTTCGGGTCATATTGCCCATATAAATAAACGAATGTCGTGATTGTTTGACTCTTACAGTAGATGTGGGGTTTGTCGGCCATGACAAGTGGGTGAAAATCTTTTATTGTATGCAAGGTACAACACATGATAAAAGCAATATGATTAAAGGTTCTCTTGACCGTAAGGTAAGAAACAATATGTCGAGATATGAATTAAAGACTACTTCAAGTAAAATGTTTATGTGTTTTTGGAATGTCCAAAATAATGAAGTAATCTTAATTTTAGGACTATTGTACTACTTCAAGTAGAATGTTTATGTGCTTTTTTGGAATGTCCAAAATAATGAAGTAATCTCGATTTAAAGACTACTTCAAATAAAATGTTTATGTGCTCTTGGAATGTCCCAAATAATGAAGTAATCTTGTTTAACTTGGAATTACTATTAAAGTTAATAGTTGTTGTTCAGAATTACTTTAGTTAAATATGTTTATGTTTAATATAAATTAATAAACATGAGGTCCTTTAGTTGTTGAAAAACGTATAACATAAAGTAAGTTATATCTTTCTGGCTATGACATGAACAAAAGTCCTTGAATTGTTCAAATGCAAAATAATGTATTGTTAACATGGATAGAGTTCTTGAACTAGTTAAAGCCGTATACATTATTGCATGCAAATAGGTTTTTAAATACTATATGTTCAATTTCGTTTGACGCAATTGATAAGTATGTGACCTAAAGAGTATTAAGTTATTTAAAAGATTGTGATAAAGTCTCACAATAAAATTACTCATAGAATACCACATATTTATGGTATGTCTAGAGTGTTGAATCAAATTCTTTGGAATTATTTGATTTTGATAACTTAAATATTTTACCTCCGAATCTGTCAAGGTTTGAAATTGAGTATGTCTTGAATATACTCAATATAACTCCAACCTAGAAGGTTAATAAGACATCTGAATTTGTTAAAAGTCTTATGAAGAATGACATTAACAAACTAAACTCAAGAACTATCAATGTATCTTGTAATGTCCCTCTACATGCTAAGTAATTATAGAAGAGTCTTTAATTACAAAAAGTGAGTGGGAGCGTTTTAGATCTGGAAGAGATAAAAAAATACAAAATACATAACCTTCTAAACACACTAGTGAATATCATACTGAGGCTTTACAAGTAAATGTTACATGTAAATGTTAAACCTCATAATGATATAATTCTCGTTCATAGATCCGTAAGGATACCTCAAATACTTGATTGGTAAATGTTATTTTAATATTGAGGAATATGAGTCACAGGATCATGGGAACATGTTAAAGATGCATTATTGAATTTTAAATTCGGTATCATGGTGTAACCATTAATATGCATTGTTGAATTTTGAATTTGACAAATGAATCAAACTATGAATGTTAAGATGCTGTCCACAAGATAATCAATTTTGGAACTTGATTGATCTTTAACTAAACGGTTAGACTGTGAAGTTAAAATGAGTTTCTTCAAAGAGAAAAAACCCAAGTGGTTTGGTTCTTGGTTTAAAACTCATAAGGACAATGTGTTACACATATTTAATGCATGCATTATGATATGATTTTTAATCATACGCAAGCAATTGTTATGTGATTAAATATTCTTTCTATGAGCATTAATTATATAAAGATGGTAGATTGTCATACTAGTGTTCATATTGATGAAATATGACAATGGAATTTAAAACTCTTTCTTGAATAATTACTATTGCGAGGACAATTAGTAATCAAAGGAGTTTATGAATTCATATAATCTTTATAAAGTACAAATGGCAAGAATCCAAGAATGGATCATTGCAAGCATCTAGAAGAATAATCTTATGTTTATTGTTAAATAAAGATAACTCATGAGTATTTTTAAAAGCTAGTGGGAGTATTAAGTTCAGATTTCCTTCACCTGGAAGATTTATGAAATAAAATATACAACCTTAAAATAATAGGTTTATTGCTATAAACATATGCGGTATATAAATTTAACACAATTTGACATACCATTTAAAAAGTCTCAATGGATATTTATCTTTTGATAAGATGGAACATGAATGAAATCTTAATTTGGACTAAAAGATTCATTATGTACATCATATTATGTAGATAGATAGTTGTATCATGCATGAATGCAAGATGATTTGACAACATTGGTATTTAGTCGAAAGTTATTAGATAATTATAGAATTGAATATCTTAATG
>BQNB010091758.1:2112-26792 GCA_026074375.1 Tanacetum coccineum
ACAGGATAGACACACACGCTCGAACACATCTTCATTCGAGTGGATCCTAAGGTTAGTTATTAGGAAAGGGAAGTAAAATGGTTGTTAAATAAAATTCACAAAACAAATATATTAAGCCAACAAATAAGGTGCGGTTGCTAGTAACTTTCCCCCGACTGTTCCATGACAAAGACTCAAATATATAGACAGACGCCTCAATCACAGAAATGACAAGAAAACCAAAGTTGACGTTCCCATAACGGTCAACTTCCCTTGCATCCCGCTTTTTACATACTTTTACACAAGTGGTGATATCAGCCACTTTTTACAAAACTTAACATCGTTGATTTTTGTAACGTATCAACGAATAATTGATCATTTTAAGTGATTCCTTTGGTATAAACTTCTTTTTGAAACGACTAATTTTCTTCCTTCTCTTTTTTTTGCTTTTTCTCTTTTTTCATTTTTTTCATAATACATAATAAACCTCGGTTTGATTCCACCGTCTTCACTTTCATAATTTATCTGGATAATCTTTTCCTTGTAGTATTTCTTCATCGCACATAATTCATAATTGCAAAAAGTAGCAAAACTTACGAGCTACATATTTTCCCATTGCATTGTGTAATTTCCCGACCATTACAGAGATAGAAAAATTTCACTTTGACACAGGAAATACAAGACTTTACACGAAAGAAACTAGCAACATAGAGAAATAGGCTTAATCTACACGGTAGGCTAAGGTGTAACGAAACATATAATATGGTATACAAAAAGAAAGGAATGGCTCAACAGGTTGTTCTAGGGGATTTTACTTTAAAAATGAGAGTAATCAAGGGTTACACGGGAGTTAACTAACCAGTGAAGTTAGTTATTTTTATGACATGTAGGATATTTGGTTTAATCCTAGAAATTTATCAGTTGAACATGTTCTTCCATCTAAATTCATAGTACTAATCATGGTGGTCTCGAGTGATATACCAGGCCAAGTTCAAAAGTCCACTACATCACCGACACACTCATAAATTTATGGAATTTAGTAGACAATTGGAAACGGAATAGGCTTAATTCTCATAATATGTATCAAGGGTTATAGTGTGCTAGGTAATGTAACTAGTGATTTTTACAAAAGTCATGCTGACAAAATATTTAAATTTTGACCATTTTTAAGCACTTTGCATGTTATTTTGTAAAAAAGAGCACAAGTACGTTCTAATTCTCCATCCCCCTACTTAAATTATACAATGTCCTTGTTGTATAGATAAAATAATTAAATAATAAGGGAAAATAGAATTAGAACGGAAAACTCCCTGATGTTTTGCTCGTGATAATTCTCCATGATGAGTTCTTGAGCAAAAAGTGTGTTGACTAGGGCCTCAGAATGCCCGGATAAGTTCAACACAAGTCTTTTTCAGCATATACCATATCATAGTTTCAGCAAGGTCCTGTAAAAGGTTAGAATACAAGTGCAAATTCTATCTCGCTATAATGGTACGTGAAAACAATTAAACACACAACTGTACAAGGATCAATACACCGTATCCCAAACCCTATGATACGCCATATTGTTCCTGTAGAAACAATTAAATTACTAGAAATTAAATAATTAAGTTTTAAAACTGATAACGTCCAGACATGCACACGCCGTATCCAATGGGGTTTGATACGCCGTATGTAATGTCTGGGAAGACAGACTCGTGCAGAAAATTAAAATTCAAACAATTAAATGCTACAAACAATTAAAATGATCGAGTTGTCTCTCGGGATGCACTTTTGTTTTAGCTGGTCTTTAATTTTAACCTTTTCTTTCTTCTTTATTCTTCTGGTGTTGTTACGACCCATCCTTCATTAATGAGACGTAAACGTTCTCGATAAGCATCGAGGTTATCCTTTGAATGGTTAAGGTATTGGGACTCTTTTATGGTAATGTATTCCTCTTCATCATTGAATGAGTACTTGGTATGTGCTTAATTACACATACCATTTTCCATTAAAAACGGACTTAAAAGACTAAAAACGTACCAAAGATACATTGTATTTGTATGTTTTGCATTTGAATTGTGCAGGAACGGATATTCAAGAAAAGGACAAAAAGAAAGCCAAAAATGATAAAACCAAGCACGGAATGGAAAAGACAAAGTCTAAACTTGGTGAGATTGATGTACATCCTCTTTTGGTAATGTTTCAACCATCTCTAATATGGATTTGGCAATTTGTGTTTTTTGTCATCTTTCTTTACATGAGCCATAACTCATGGAATAGTTATTGTTTTCACGGCACCTTTTCACAAACCATAAACTTGTGGGCTAGCCAACTCTTCACTAACCAGATATGGTGAGTTGATAACCATATAATTTTTGGCAAATTGCCAGCCATTAACGGATTTGAGAAGTCTTTACCAAGAGCCGTTTGCTCCTGGACTAGCTAATCCTTATGTATGTTAGACATGGTGGACTGATAACCATTTGTTGTGTTAGTGCATAGCACCTCCACCAAGTGTTATTCTTCTCATTTTCATCCTAGATTTCTAACTCATCCACCTATACTACTTCCTAATGCCAGCTTGCTTTTCCATCCATTTCAACAGTTTGTAGCAATCCTCATCTGGTTTTCCTCCTTGAAGTTTCTTATCTAGCATAGCTTTGCATACTTCAGCAGATAAAGGATATTGTCTTTCAATTAGCATATATATATCCATTGACTCCAAGTTCAAACAGTGTACTCTGCAAGTATCATAATATCTCTAACTTATGATCCTTTGTTGACCTAATAAACTCCAAATAGGATCTGTTCTAAGGGGTTCCTCAAACATATTCTTTAAATATCCCCAAAGCACCTTCTCAAGCTCATCCTCTGGTCCATTCATACCATATCTATTCATGACAATCCTATATAATTCAGTAAGATCATCCCTAGTTATGTCCTTCAGCATAGCTCCAAAATTTATGTACACTATATCAGTTCCATCTTCCCTAACAATTTGGTACACACCTTCCTTTCCTTGCTTGATGATCTTATAAGTAGCTATACTTGGGGGTTTTATAGCCACAGGAACAGGATTAATAGGAATATTAGTACCTGAAATAGGATCAGCATCTTTACTAGCTTCAGATTCATCCTCATCAGTCTTGTCAGAATGTAATCCTTTCCTAGCTATCTGTTTCCTCCTCTTTCCAGTCTTCTTGGTAGACTCATCATCTTTTGCTTCATCACTCTTTAGTCTTTTTGAAGTCTTTGTTTGAAGTTCTTCACCAAATCTTTTCAGACTATCTTTTGTAGCTTCAAAGTTTATAGGTGCAAAAGATTCAACCTGCTTCACCAGCTTATCAAATTCTTCTTTTACTTCTTCAAAACTTAAATTCTTCAGCTGAGATAGCTTCCATGTCCCCTGATTCTTCAAGTAATTCATCATATATGTTCTCAGCTGTGATTGGGTCATGGGCTTATTTCTTTTAGCTCTTGCTCTTTCCTCTGCAAAGTGTTTCTTCCTTTGATTTACTAGTTCAACCATCTTCTTTGCAAAGTCTTCTCCTTGTAAGTCACTTCCTAGCACACTCTTTGACAACTCTGCATTAGCTTCAATCTTTGCTCTAATAAGATCCCAATCTTCATCTGTGTAATGCTGAGCTTCAAATTGAACTTGAGCTCTTCTTTTCTTTTGTTGCTCATTTAATTCTTCTTCTTCTGCAATTCTTTGTGCTAAGAGAGAATCCAAGTGTACTTGTTTAGCCTCTTCTTCTTTCTCCAAAGTATCCAATCTGATAGCTTCAGCAAGACTAGCTTCCTCCTGTAGAATTTGTTCCTTAGTCTTCTTAGGAGCTTCTTCAATGATCATAGGAGCTTTTCCTTCTCTTTGGCCTTTATCAGGGGAAGGAATGGACTTGTTAATACTGTCAGTACTAACTTGCCCACTAACAGTACTAACTTTAATACTGCCAGTATTAACTCCTTCAGCAGTATTAACTCCTTCAGCACCAGTACTAACTTCTTCTTGAAAATCCAAGCTAGTGACAACCTTCTTTCCCTTAGTCTCTTTCCTTCTCTTATACCTCCTTCCCTTATCTATGGACTTTGGCTTTTGAGAGGCAACCCTGGAGAGAGTTTTAGCTGCTTCTAATGTATTAGGGCTTATGTCTTCAACTTGTTCCTCCCCTGAAGTGTTGACAGTAGTCTTAGAAGGAGTAACCAGCCCTTGTACCAAAGAAACTAGAGGATCATCTTGACTTTTCCTCCCCTGATCCTCAGGTTCTTCCTCTTCAGAGTCTGAGAAGACCACATTTTTCCTCTTCAAAATACCTTCCAGCTTCTTCACCTTCTTGACCAACTTCACAATAGCACTCCCCATTGTCAGCTTGGTTTGCTTGAGATCCTTTTCCAGACTATCAACTATTGTCATTAATTAAGGAACTACTTGAAGCAAATCATCCAAAGTCATCTGCCTTGGGCATGCTCTTGTGGGGGTGAGAAGTGTTGGTGTGTAGGGGATGGTTCCTTAAAAGTGTGTTCCATAGGTTCAGGGTCGGTTTCAGGGATAGGTGTAGGTGTAGATGCAGGGATAAGAGTAGGTATAGGAGGTGTAGATTGTTCTGGTGGTAAAGAGGTAGATGGTACTGGAATTGTGGATGATGATGGTTGATATTGAGCCACATCAGGATGTTCTTGACCTGCATTTGGATTAGTAGCAACAAGCAGCATAGCAGACAACAAAGGTCGTGGTGCCCCTCTAAAACCCCTTTTCATATTCCCAAAAATCTTTTTGGTCAGAGTCACAGCCAGATAAGGGTGTTTGTTTTCCGTTTGAATTTCCAAAATCAGTTGCAGAAAACGAGGATACATCAAAAACTTTGTTTTGCTTTTTAAGTTTGCCACCATGCCATCAAAAATTAGTTTTGAAAAATTATAAACTCTGCCAGTGGAAAGACAAATCAAAGCAGTCGCAATATTGCTACCAAATTGATCCCATCCACCACTTTTAGAGCTTATACAATGTAAAATATGGTGGACTAAAAATCTCCATTGGGGTGTGAAAAAGCTTTTCCAAAAGGTAAAAGATCCGTCTGTAGGATACCCCATATGCCACATTCTCTCAAAAATCTCATTGTTTGGCAACATTGTAATCCCTGAAGCATCTGCTAATTGAAGCTTATGTCTAATAGATGCCTCAGTGATTCTATATACAATGATATCAATAGTTATCACGCCCTCTTCATCATAAGATGCCTCATCAAAAATTCCTGTCTCAGACTTGTGAAAGATTTCGAGCTCTGGCATAGGTGAATCATCAGGATCAAAACTACCAGTATTAACTGGCTCACTACCAGTATTAACTGAAGGAATATTGGTAGTGGTGTTTTCAGATACTTTTCCTAAATGCTTTAGAGCAATTTCTTCCAACTCTCTTCTAAAAGCTAGAATCTTAGGATTATCTTCTGAAGTGTTAGTAGAAGAAGCCTTTTTCTCTTGTTGAAGTTCTGTCAAGATCTCTTCTTTCTTTGAATTTGTGGAAGATTTTCTTGTTCAGCTTTTTCTTCAGTATTCCTCATAGTTGAAGGCACAACAATAAGCTCTACATCCTCATCTTTTTCCTCAAAGGCATTAAAAATTGGAGTTTGTGAAGTACCTGCACTGTTAGTTACTTCTGAAGCACCTGCATGTGGTATATCTATTGATTTCTCCAAAGCTACATGGAATATAGTTCATTTAGAATCAATAAGTATACTCAATATCAAACATCAATCTATACCCTACTCCTTTTAACATTGGGTTTATCTTCAAGAAAATTAACATGCAGATTTACTTCCACTCTTTAGGTTACTAAATTATAAACCCTATAGGCTTTGGTATTTAAAGAGTAACCAACTAAGAATTCCTCATCAGATTTTCCATCAAACTTGCCAAGTACACTAAGAGTATCTAAAATTTGTAACATATACACCCAAAAAGGACTTATGTACTAATAGATTGGTTTGTGGCCAAACAAAAGCTCATAAGGAGTCTTTGTTTGATGGTTTAGTCACCTTACCCTATTAAAATATAGCAAGCATACTGACGACTTCTGCCCAAAAGGTAGTTGGTAAGAGTGAGTCTGCTAGCATAGTTCTAGCAGCCTCAATTAGGGTCCTGTTCATTCTTTCTGCAACTCTATTCTGTTGTGGAGTTCTGGCATTGCTATACTCATGATTTATACCGTTTTTCCTTGTTCCTAGTAAAATTCCAAGCAATCTCTATTCTTAAATTCGTGCCCATTTTCTGATCAATGATTTTAACCCTATGACTAAGCTGGTTTTCAATCTGCTAATGAAGTTTCTGAAGAATTCCACACAGTATTCAATCCTTAGAGGCCAAAAAGAATACCCCAACAAATCGGTACAATCATCAGACTACAAGCAATAACTTGCATGAATAACGCTTTTTACAGAAGTAGGGACCAAAAAGATCCATTGCAGGTGTGTAATGGTTCAATTTTTGTGATTAATCTTTCAATATGGCCTTGCCGGAGGCCTGTGTTGTTTACCTTATGACAGCAACACATGTATGTCCATTTTGAAAACCTTGGAAGGTAGACCTCTTACAAGGTTTCCCTTCACAAGTTTGTTTAGATTTTTAAAATTGATATGACCTAACCTTCTGTGCCATAATTTAGATTCATCAGATGTGGCTTTAGCAATCAAACAGGCAAAACCTTTTGCAGGAGTAGGTGTCTTCATGTCAAAACTGTACATATTGTGATGTCTAGGGACCTTTAAAAGTATCTGATTTTCATCAGGCATCTTAAAGTCAGAAGACACAACAAGACATTCAGTTTCAGTAAAAAGAACCTTGTGCTGCTTATCACATATTTGTGATATTGAGAAAAGGTTAAAATATCCTAGTTCTTTTACAAAAGACACACTATCAAAATCTAAATTACCAACTCTTATTTTTCCTTTACCAGATATGTAGCCTTTGCTACCTCCAAAAGTAACAGATCCCCCATTGAATTCTTCAAAATCCTCCAGTTGATCCTTGTTACCTGTCATGTGCCCTGAGCATCCACTATCAAATATACCTCTATCTACCATGTTCTTCAGTGGATGATCCTGCACATGAAAAAGAGAAAATTAGTTTCTCTTAGGGACCCAGGCCTTTTCAGGCTTGGGTCTGCCTTGTGGACCTTTAGCATTCATAGTTCTAATAAAAGTTGGTCCACTGTCACAATTGGAGTTTGGATTAGAGTTCCTCCAATTATAACCTGCTGAGGTCTTAACAGCAGATCCCCAATTTCCCTTTACAACATGAAAATGAGACATTTGTGCTGTAGTTTTTGCAAAGGGTCTTCTTACAGATGAATATGATTTTGAAAAATGCCCTCTTTGATTAAATTGATTCACCTGTGGTCTTTTAAAACTGTTTGAGGTCTTGGTATGTACTGATTGTTTAGTTCTAACAGTATTAATATTTGAACTACCAATATATAACGTCTAGGCTATCAGATTTAAATATTTGTCCTACAGTATTAATATTGGCCTAACAGAAAAATTTTTTAAAAAAAAATTGGTTTGTCCTGCCAGTATTAATATTAGGCCTAACAGTATTAATGTTTGGTCTACCAGCATTAATTTGTACTGATCTAGGAACAAGTTTATTAGCAAGATTAACCTGTATACTGGTCCATACTGGTTTGCCACCTCATTACCAGTATTAAATAACCCTTCGTTTCTAAACACAGCCTCTCTGTGCCAATTTCTTTCATAATAAGTCACAATCTTTGATCAAATACTTAGACTACCACAAACAAAACATTCTTCTTGGTGAAAGAGTAACTTTTTATTTTTTTTTCTTTCTTCCATATTTTCTTTCCATCATAGCATTCCAATTCTTCCTGTTAACTTTAGGTGTTGCTTGATCTTTGATTGGTTGTCTAGGAGTTTTTATGTGTGAAACACAACTAGGTTCAACCTCTTTAAATTTTGGATCAGACATACTTTTTTCATTTGTTATTACAGGAGTAGACACATACACTTCTGGAGGTACACTTGAAATCTCAGATTCAGGATCAACATAATGTTCAGAGGAAGTTCCAATAGATCATGCACTGTCATTAGATTGACAGGTAGAATATTCACTAGATCTATCATCTGATACATTGGGTTCAGGCTCTTGAGGTCCCTTTTTACCATAAACATATAAAGACTCATCAAGTTCTTCTTGTGGTGTAGGAGTATAATCCCCACTTAAGGGATGTGGAACACCTTTAAAATCACTAGTCTTTGTAAATCTACTGTACAAAGGTTTTCCAACTAAATCCTTTTTTGAACAATTAAAAATAGAAAAATTCATTTCTTCCTCATAACTTAGAACCTTATTGTTTGATTGTATTTCAAACCCTAAGCCAACTTTACTATTTGAACTCATGCCAGAATTAATCTCCAAAGATTCTTGGAAGAATCTTTCCATGAATCTAATATTTTCTGCAATTGTTCCTTTTCTTTTACAGCTTTCATTCCTATTCTCCTATATCTTTTAAGCTTTTCATCTTTTTCATATATTTCATTAGCCTGAAATGTAAGCTTTTCATTTAGAGAAAGTTGCTGTTTTTGAAAAGTAACAAGTTGAGCTTCTAGTTTCTTAACAGCTTGACTATAGGCAAGTATTTGTGCTTCTTGATCACCTAACTGATTCATTTGTTCATCACACAGTGTTTTAAGGGTATTGTATGAATCAATGCAAGTTTTAGAACACAAAGATACCTCATTACTTGAGCTGATAGCCATAAGTGCATGATTTGTCTCTTTAACTTCAGTATGTTCTCCCTAATTGACAATCCCATCATCCATTGTCAGCAAGCTCATCTGATTCTTTTCTTGCTTCCCATCTTCTTGATGTTGATAAAATGAGTCTCTCTTCTTCTTTCCATCATGTGTCCCCTTTGTTGTACATTCCCTAGCAAAGTGACCAGTGTTGTGACAATTGAAGCATTCAAGCTTCTTTTTGTCAAAGCCAACAGGTGTTTTTCCATCCACACGAACTCTCTTTCCTGTTTTCTTATAGAACTTCTTCATTCGAATAGCAATCATTGCTATCTGCCAGTTTATGTCCATCTCTTCAATGTCTAAATCATCAATTTGTTCCAGATCTTCATGAAGTAAGTCCCAGTCCTCTAAAAAAAAATAAAAAAATTGGTTTGGCAAATATGGAATAAATAACTCATCACAAAACCACAAAACTTCTTTTTCAGGAATATTGGTTGAAGAAGTAGAAGGAGTGCAAGTACTGTAGGCACCAGTAAAACCAGACTTAACCTTATCAGTGCTGCTTTTGCTTTGTGAAACAAAAGCAACATTTTGAGCACTTGAAGATGTTTTTTAGGCACCTTGGATTTCCTGCTCAAAAACTCTAAGGCTATTATATAAATCATCAATAGATAAAGTGTCAACCTTTGGTTTAGTTCTCATAGTCATTGCCAGATTGGACCATACTGGGGGCAAAGATCTAAGAAACTTATGATTTGCATCCTCAGTTGATACTTCAGCACCATGAGCTTCCAACTGAGAAAGTAATTGTTGGAATCTGTCATATCCCTTTTCTAACCCTTCTGAACTGGATATTTTAAATGCTTCAAACTGTTGTTTGAAAACAGCCTTCTGCATTTTCTTTGAATTTGCATTACCACCAAACCTAGTTCTGATGGCTTCCCAGATCTCTTTTGCATCATCCATTCCATGAAATCTTCTCATATGTTCTTTGGGAATGGCCATCAGCAAGATATTCTTAGCCTTCCTTTCCTTTTCAACAGCTTGAATTTCTGCAGCAGTTACTGGTGAAAGTATTCGAACAATACCATCCTTTCCAGTTGAAATTCTCTTCTTGGAGTTTCCATTCTGAATTACCTTCCAAACATCATTGTCAATGTACTCAAGGTAATGCTCCATCTCCATAGCCCATATATCATACTCCTCCTTCTTCAGAATTGGGAGTTTGATATTTGAGATAGCAGTTGTTTGAGGAATCACTTGTTGTTGTTGTTTAGGTGCAGCACCAGTGTCTGATGCATCTTCATGGTTTGATTCTTCATCATCACTGAGATGTTGTGAGAACTCATCATTAGCAGGTTGAGACATTTTGTATAGAATTGTAGGAGAGTGTTTGTTTGTGATCTTGTGATTCTTCTTATTCAGAGTCCCTCTATTGGCTCTGATACCACTTGTAGGTCCTTGGTCTTGGATCTATATAGCCTTTGTAAGACAATAGTTAACTTGAATAAATCCAAATCAACTATGTGAGAGACACTGACTATGAATATCAAGTGTTAATGCGGAATCTTAACACAAGAATTAAGAAGAACAATGATACTAAATTTGCTATTGATTTCTATTAAGCTTCAATGCTTCTATTACATATATAAAACTCTATGCCGTAGGGTTCCTTTTATACACCAAGGAAAACCCTAGCAGGCTTACAAAACGTGTGAAAAGATAATACATATCCTTTCCTAAGATATCTCCTAAAATATCTCTAAGATAACTATTACTTCTATTATGTTACATAAACAGACTTAACTAAATACAACCAGTACTAACTATAGTACTGCCACTCTACCAGTACTAACTTTAGTACTGCCAGACTTAACTTTAGTACTGCCAGACTTAACTTAGTATTGCCAGAACCTAACTAATACTACCAGACTTAACTGTTATACTACCAGTATTAAGTCTTTTACAATCTATTTCCCAATAGCCATCATCCTATGGCATAGTCTTAAGACCGGATCCCTGATCAAAGTGTAGGAATGGGGAGGTCCTAAGAAATCTCCATTGGTCGAAATGTCCCTCCAGTAATCATGTAGATCCCCCTTCTCAGGGATCATCCTTTCACTCTTACTCCAGTACCTAGCAAAACCAGGGGACTCCATCTCCTCCCCGGTGTGTAATCCCAAGGCCAGAATAAACTGCCTCTAGCTCAGGCACCTCCTGGCTCCACCTAACTAAAACTGAATAGTACCGAGAGCATCCAAATCAAGTAATACCTCTCCAAATCTGAGCATGCTAAGGAACTCTAGAATAAGCTCCCAAACCAGTGGTCCCCTAGTACTAAACATCCTCCTCCAAGCTTGACTAGTAAACACTACTACACCGGCCTCATCAAGGTGCTCCATCGCTATCCTAGCAAACAAACCATCCCTCAGAAGCTCGGGCATACACTAAAAATCCACAACTTGTACCCTATGTATCTCTCGACTGTAAATCCTCTCCAACCTCGACTTAAAATCTGCTATATCTGAATCAATATACTCTAACCCCTCGTACCTAAGAAATCGGTGTCTCTGCTCACGTGGTGGAAGAGCCATATCGGCAAAATCAACGAGGAAAGCACAAGAATATAGAAATTTAAACCTTATGTACTGAGAGTGGATACGGCGTATCAAATAAATGAATACGCTGTATAGGGATCAATAAGTCAATATGCCGTATCGATTTTGGTCAAATACGGCGTATGGGTCTGAGATTTCAGGATCCTGATTTTCTCAATTCGTCGTATTCAATTTAATGTATACACCGTATTGATGATTTAAAATTGGGTAAAAATTGATTAATACGCCGTATCCATTCTGGTGGATACGCCGTATTGATCTGCAATTATAAAAACAAAGAGAGGTTCCTCAGTTTTACCCATTTTAACCCGTTCAAAACCTTTAAAACTTCAAGTCTAATTCAGGGGGGGGGTAAAGGAGTCCTGAAAGAGTTCTAAGGCATATCATTTAAATCCAAATCCTAACCCTAATTGAATCCATTAAATCGAAAAAGATAAAGGGTTGAAATACATTACCGATAGGAAGAGGAAACGAGTACTAGATTGAATCACAAACGATCTCCAATGATTTTTAGAAGAAAATTTATGTGTGTTTGTGATGGTGAAAATGTGTGGTAAAAACTGATCCGGCGTATTGATTGGGTTTTTATACCCAAATTCGATACGCCGTATTGAGATGGTAAATACGCCGTATTGGCGAATTTTGTTGACCTAGTCAACTCTTGTTTGAAAACATTGGATACGCCGTATTGGTTTTACCCGAATACGCCGTATCCATTCTTGGAGACCAATTTTCCTAAAATAAAGCAAAGAAAACGTACCTTAGCCTCCGCAAAATTATTGTTCAATCACCATCCTTATAATATCGCTTAGGGTCGAACGGAATGCCAAACGGCTCACATAAATTCATAATGATATAGAATAGCATTTCGTTTGCGTAATATATCCAAATCACGATTTTTACATTTAAGTTTATGAAAAAAAATTCCATCCTTAGAGTTTTAGTGACTTTATCGTGACTTGTTTCAAAAAGCATAGTTGACCCATGTGTAATTTCATTACCCAATAAAGACCGTGTTATATCGATATCGTTATCATCTTTGTCTTTTTCTGATTTTAAATCACCAGGATGAATAATGTTGAAGGGGAATAGATCATTAAAGTACAAAACATTTGTTCCTCCTCATTATATTCAGACAATGATGTTTCATCACTTAAGTCAAATTCATCGATATGTTGGCGGTTTAAAATTGGTTCAGTTAATAAATCTGATTTAGACGTTTCAGCATCATTGTAAACAATGGCTGGGAATTCGTTCTCAAAACTTTAAAGAAGTCTAAATCATCAAAACAACTGATTGCAGGCTCAGGTGATGGAATTGAAGGCATGACTTTTTCATAATCATTTTCTGATTCCGTTTTCAAATTGTTGACAGAAATCATTTTATAAGAAAATGAGTTTTTGTCACAAATTATTGTGTAATCCTCATCATCGGATTCGTCAAATGATATTCTAAAGTCGATTTCATCGTTGACAGGAATACTTACTTGAGATTTGCATTGTAAACAATGGCTGGGAATACGAGTCTGCTGATCTCGGTAACAAGTATTGACGTTTCATTCTTAGATTTTCTAATCAATAAACCTAAGTATCTAATTTCCCTAAATTGAAATTACATGAAACAAATTAGGGTTCTTCTTCTCATGTTTTAGTTACCTTAAGCAAAAAATTTCTTACAGGTAATTGTTGTTTTTTCTTTTACCTTTTCATAGTTTTAACTATTATCCTTTAAGTTTTAATTCAGATAGCTTAATTGTAGTGATACTAGTGAAGTACTTTGTTTTGAGACGTTTATTACGCATGTTATGTAATTTTATTATGCTAAATCGTGAATGTGATGATTGAAACTTGACTTTTTGATGTTTTACTTTTACTTTGGTATTTTAAATTTAAACTTTGACATTTTCAAAAGGATATTATATAAATTTATATTTGATGATGAGTAGAAATAAAAATAGTTTGACTCGTTTATCCGTTTCTTACAGAACATGATAAATTGGTAGGATCTTACGATCCCGATCTGATCTTACGATCTCGATCTTTCAAAGACAAAAACGATCCCAGGTGGGATCGCGATCTTGACAGCCTTGTTAACCACTATAGCTAGGAATTCAGCTTCCATAGATCTAAGATCGTAAAAATCATCATCAAGCCTGATCTTTCCATATGTAGCAGTTTTCCAATTAAACACTTTTCCACGTTTACGAGCTTTTTCTTCCTCGAGCCTCATGTACTCTTCCATAGTAAGGTTTGGATTGTCCATCCTGAAACAATCTTACTAGAAAACAATTAAATATGCAAACAATTAAACACACAAATATATACAAGCAAACAATTAAAGACAAATATACAAATATTACAGAATATACAAGAATATACACTAATCTAAATTACACTAATCCTAAGGGTTAGATCTAATCTAATGTTAAAAACCAAAATATCAAATAAAAATCAAGATTAATTTTCACTCCCCGGCAACGGCGCCAAAAACTTGATGTGCTGTCGTTGTATGGTATATTTAAGATGATTCAAGTTTTAAATTTATATTTTGCCGACTAAACCAAAAACAACACTTTAACGGGCAGTGTACCCGATCGGTAGTAGTTTCGTGGTAAGTAGGGTGTCGAACACTTGAAGCGAGGTTAAATCTATCAATTTAATTAATATCTTGGTTATCTAATCTATGTTAATTCTATTCTATTCTAAACCTATGTTAAACCTATGTTAGTCTAAATCCTAATTCTAACGGGAAAAGGGGGTTTTTAGCCTGAGAGACTGGCACGGTTTGGTTGGTGACTACAATCAATTCAAGGCACTGTTACCCACACAAGCTAATTAACAAAAGATGAAAGAGCGGTTAAAACTTATATAAGAAAACTGTATTAACCATTATTAATCCGATTAAAACGTTGGTTTATTTATTTAGTGCAATGATTTCTTCTCTCGAGGTGGCATATCATTCTTAAGACTTAGGCGTTACATCATCCTAAGACCTAGACATATTAATTCTATCACAATTAAAGCATCCGCATAAAGCATCCTTATTTGCTGATTATAATCTATCTTAGGGATTAAAGCAATGGTGATCTTGTTAAACCCTAGCTCATAGAGACTTTACCCACTTACCACTTAATGGAAATTTATACACTAGTAGTCCACTTGTCCAACTATCTAATGGAATCAGAACGTTACTTGTTGAATTATCTAGGTCACCTGCTAGTCAACACGATCAATAAACCATTAGCAATATCCAATTAACTAGTTAAGCCCAAAGCGTATCCTAGACACAGACTTAGAAGGACAATATTTGTGTAACTATGATTCTAGATGTATAAATTACTATATGGAGAGCTATCCCGGACTCTAGATCTGCTTGGTCCACTTCACTAGATCCAGTTGAATGATAGGTCGCATACAAAAGCGCGTAAACAAGTATAAATTGATAAACATAAACAAGCACTCAACGATAAATCAAGAAATCGAGATAAACAAATACCAAACATTTAAATCTTCATAATAATGGCTAATACCCGAAGGTATTAGCCTTCAAACGTCATAATAAATACAAGAGCAATTATTTAGCCAAGGTAAACTAACCGAGTTACCAAATGATACCGAAAACTGAACGATTACTAAAGTATATGGAATTACACGTTGTCTCCTATGGAATTAAATATGTTGCTCGACCTCTTCTGCTCTTTTTCTCCTCTAAAACTCGGCTTTTGTGGTTTGGGTATCGAGAATATGATTTAGCACACTTAAAACTCATTTTTGAGTTGTATTTATAGGGTCTGGAAGTCGGTTGGATACGGCGTATCTAAGAGTTGGATACGGCATATTGGGGATTTCTTGGAGTAGGGACCACGCTTGATATCTTCTAGAATATTATATTGATTCCATAACTTGAATACGGCGTATTGAGTCCTCTGGATACGGCGTATTGAGCTTTATCCTCTGTGGTCTTTGGTGAGTACAGGCACGGATACGCCGTATCTTCCTTGATGGATACGGCGTATTGATCTTCAGAATAGTAATCTTCAAAATATCTTCATTTAAGCTCCAGAATGCACGCCTTTTGCTATTTTCACCAATTACTCTATAATTACTGCAATTCTCAAATATAAACGATTAAGTAACAATTCTTTGCAATAACTATACAAAATGGGTTGATATCGTGGGATAAATGATGCTATAAAATAGACGTTATTTGATGTCATCACACATGTGTACACGGGTTTTAATATTAAATACGGCTAAATTATTATTAAGACACAACAATGTAATTGGTAAACACGGGGATTAACATTCTTTGTTTAATATTGTAGGAAACATTTATTATAACTGTTACAATTGTTTAAATTAAAAGAAATTCGCATAACTGAAATAATGGTAAACAAAACGTTTAATGTGCAAATACGAAAAAATAACATTACAAACACTTAATTAAAATTTAATATATAAACCCCGTGTGTGACACGGGTATTAAAACTATAATGTGTGTATTTATAGAACTATTTTCTCTTAAAATGATGTAAATCATGTTATAAAATTGGAAATGTACCACATTTTTTCAAATGTAGTGATTTATGTTCACATATAAATCATTTTAGACATTTTCTCTTAGCTTTTTTTAGCATTTTCAAAAGAGCAAATCGTATATGCGCATCTTAAGTCTGATTTCAATTAAAGGTACCAGTCTTTTTTCTCAATTTAAGGTACCGGTTGGTGGTAGTGCAAAAATAAAATTAGGAGAAGATGTTGGGTTATATTTAACTATGATTCTAAAATACATAAATTGTGATAATTGCATCATTTTTCTTGTTGTAATGTTGGACAATTAGCATGTTTGCAGTTTATAAAACAATTTAAAATACCAAAACCCCTTATCTCTTATTACATCGAATTCCTTGTCACAGTACATCATGCGTACGAATTAAAATATGAAATTCACACAGAAACTTAATACTAACAAGAGCTAATTTAAAAAAAATTAACAAACAAAAATATTTTCATTAATTTAATGACTAAAACAACCTTTAAATTAAAATAAATCTCCAAATGAATTTCAAAAATTTTAGAAAATTTTACAAAACTAATAACGCTATTGAAGAGCTACCAGAAAACTAAAAATTATATTTTTAAAGTTTTTTACTATTTTTTATAAAATTATAACAAAACAGTTTTATAAAAAGATAAGGACATAATCGATTTTTTATTTTTCTAAAATAGTAAAATGTGACTAAAATTCTTGAAAAATTATGACAAAAAGAAAATACTTCTTAGAATTTTATATAAAAATGACGAAGTTTTATGAAGGTTTTTGATATATTTAGACTAAATAAAAAACAAAACTGATTTTTTAAATAGTAAAACGTGACTAAAAATCTTGAAAAGATTATGACAAAAAGAGAATACTTTTTAAAATTTTATATAAAAAGGACGAATTTTGACGAAGGTTTATGATATAAATAGAATAAATAAAAACACAATTTTTTTATAAAAAAGAAAAGAAAAAGGTGACTTGTTACCTGACTAGCAGGTAAAAATATCCTTAAATTGCACGGTATAATAAATTAAATACCTTAAATTGAGAAAAAGAAAAAAAAGCCCATACCTTTTATTGAAATTGAACCTGAGATGAATATCTTTTATGCGATTTGCCCTTTCCAAAAATAGATTTTAATCAATTACAAATCATCAAGCACTCTTTACAATCAAACAATGAACAAAAACATGTAAAAATTTGATTGGTCAACATCTAATTAATGTTCTTATTAAAACACTCGCTATATAAATAATACAAGTTATTAAGCTTATCATACAAATCAATATAACACCAACTGTATTCTCATTTTTAATGTAATGATAAAACCAAAGAATTCTACTAAGGGGGTGTTTGGGATTGTGATTGGGTCTATATTAGCTAACTATCACGATTCAAATACGTAATTACCCCGTTTGTTAAATTTGGCAAAATACTTTTGACATATGATTATTGTGTTACCATATTGCATAATCAAATCTCAATGTATCTTTCTTGATTCAACTTTTATATACATAGTAACAACTAACAAGTGATGTGACTCAAACAATCTATTAAGAATCATCTCCTTGATTTTTTTTAATTACAAGATATTCGTCGAAATATTTTTCTATAGTGTTATATGTCTTTGATGAAAGTTTTAGTACCCGCCGTCGCACCGCGCAAATAGTGATGCTCGGTATAATCTTCAATGCAACATAAATTTGTTACTTACATTCACCAAGTTCTTTTACCTTAAAGGCTTTTAACTTTTCATAATTCATCAATAATACTTTGGGTAAATTACACCGTTGGTCCCTATACTCCACCTCGTTTTCCTGTTTGGTCCCCAGATAACGGGGACTCTCATACGGGGTCCCTATTTGACACTGTAGTTACCCGTTTGGTCCCCGGAGCCTCGTTATGGGTAATGACGGTTATCTCTATCGTTATTCTTGCCACGCCGCCCTTCTGTTGAAGAGCACAATCATCATTTTATGATTATTTTTGGTTGCGTTGTTGGTCCCTGACCACTTTGTTAATATAGTAACATTTACTGTAACATTTTTTTGTCGTTTTCCAATTGCACAATTGGTCCCTGTGAGGCCTTTCTTCCTCCCGCACTCCCGCCATAATCCATTCAGACCATATTGGCTGATTAAAATTTGTTAAGCATGGTATGAACATAATTAATAAATTTTGTCTATACTTTAGACCATTAACAAATTTATTCCTTAAAAAAATAAAATCATTATTACTGACTCTTCATGTTCCATAAGACATCTATTAAAAATTGAACAAATCTGAGATTTTTCAAACAACACCAACTACATACACACATTCAAATCGATTAGCAGGTTTAAAAAGCTCATTCGTGTTTGTTAATTCATGAGTTCCTCCACCAAAAGAAATGTTGTTGTTGCAGGACTTGACGATAATAAGTCAACAGATAACAAGTAATACGAATGTACATAAGTTAAGTTTGTTTTTTTTTGCTATATATTTTTTTAGTTGTATTCCTAAGATTAGTACCATGTTTCAGGAAACAAAAATATCAATGTGGTAAAAAAGAAAAAACGCCTGCTACAATTACTACAGGTATTTTAAGTATGATGCCGTATAAGTTTGAATAGTTTTTTTTGATAAATTAATAATTACTTCTTACTCAACTAGATATGAAGCACGCGCTTAATGATGATAAGCTTGATAGGTACTATTATGATATGGAAGCTGAGGAACAAAAACAGTAGAAGTTGGAAAGTGAACGAGAGGCGAGGTTGGAGGCAGCAAGAAAATGAAGAGAAGAACATTGGAAAGAACTTGAAGCTATTCGAAAGCTTGAAGAAGATTATGAGGAAGATCCTAAGCTTGAAGAAGAGGATGAAGACAATGAATACGAGAGTTTTGATTATGATGATTTGCATTTGGCTTATTCGTGTGAGAAATCACCAAAGTATGTATGTTAATCTATTTTAACACAGTAACATTTACTGTTTATTTTTTGCCTATTTTCGATTGCACGGTTGGTCCCTTTCCTTCCTTTCTTCCTCCCGCTCTCCCGCCAGAATCCATTTTTTGGCACCAATTATATACTTTGAGGTTTGTTTTCTCACGAATTAATTACTTTAATGTGATTATGGTTGTTAACCTTGAATTAATATGAGTATAATGTGTATTTTATGTGGGTATATTATGTTTGATAAGTAGGATTAGTCAAATAAATTGCAAATTATAAAGTGATTACAACATAGTAAAGAAGAGGTTTTAGACAGTCCCCAAATACCTTAGTGAGCCATCGTAACAACAATTTTAAATAAACATTCTACAAAAAAGGATAATGAAACACTAGCAGATGATAGAATGAATTCAAAAACCTTATAATCAAGTTTTTTATATCCCGCATCATACATTGCGTAAGGCGGAATGAAACCATGAAGGTAATCATCAGCAACTTCATTAGATCCAATATCATAAATCTCACGCAGAGTCTTTTATATTAGGTTGTATTGTTAAAAAGAATCCTCTTCCCTTTCTCCTAAAATAATGCTCCAAACTATGGACCGAATTAACCATCCTTCAGGAAGTGGATTCATAAAATCATCAGTATTAACAATGTACTTAATCGACCACACAGAACATCCTTTCCTCATCTCGTAGATAGTAAACTCACTAGAGCCAATACAATTTCTACGAACAAGAACCAAACACCTACGCGACTCGAATAATTTTCCTTCCAAATGCAACATGTGAGGTATTCGTATGCTTATTATCATTGGAAGCATGGTTGTTATAATTAGTTTCTCATGGTCTTGAGGGATTTGTATGGTTGTTATAATTGGATGCTCATGGTCTTCAATATTTAACTTGTAATGCGTAAGCTGCCTATTCTCAGTTTCTAGCCAATGTAAGGCATCATTCCAATAGATTGCACTATCAAAATGTACAAAAAAGAAGTATGTAAATCTTTACCTACACAGGGTCTAATTGCCTGTCTTTGAAGAGTAAATTTGTATAACAATCTCACAAGAATTTCTTCCAGCACGCACCACTTTGTAGTCAGGTAATTTTGTAGGGTCAAATGTTAATCTCAATCCAGCACATCCATAAAAATTTGAATCATCATGTGCGTAATCTATTTCTGGAAGCATTTTAACCAGATTAGTAGATGGATTACACACGTAATAAAAATAACCCCCCTCCCCAACTAGTACACAAAAGTAAACCATTGCAAGACTATAAGATGTTAACATTATCAACTGCCTCAGTGTAGCTAAGAGTAAATGACTTGTTGCTAGTGTATTTTCTTGACTTAATTCTGGTATCTAACGAGACAAAAACATAATGGAATGAATATGTAATTTGATTAACAAAAAGACCTGCAGGAGGATCTATGTTTCGAATCTGGTTGCGGTTACGAGTGAAATCAGGGGATGTAAGAATTCTTAGCCATTGTTTTGATACGGTTGTAAAAAGATGAATACAAAGAATAGGCAATCGAATTAAGATTTAAGTTAAAAGGTCGTTGTTAGTAAGGACTTTATGTTGTGGTGCATAGGTTCTACGAGCATATGTGCTTTGCTTATGTGACATCATCTTTAATATCTAGCGACCTTTTGATGAAGTGAATTTGTGCAAAAGAGTTAACAGTGTTGGTTGTGGATGACTTAATTTATGGTTGTTGTTGTAATATGTTTGACTACATTTACCCTTAAATAACAAAATCAAGATGAGTAGATGAGAAGCTAAATCCAAGTTGTGAGGGATGAATTTTGCAATCAAACTATAGAATTTCCCGCATTAAATGCCACGCATCAAGCTGTGTCAGAAACAGTGAAAACATATTGCAAGTTATTATTACAGTAAACATTTGGCTTTGCCTTGGATTGGATCGTCAATTGTAATTACACGTGTAATGTATTTATTATGTAATCTTGTTACAGCGTTGGTCCCTCCGTGTTTTGCTTTATCCGTTTTTGCTATTTAAGGGGTCAAACCCCCTAGTGATTTGCATACCCAAAAACCCACTGAATCTAATCACACACTCAACATTCGCTTCAAAAAAATGGCCTCTTTTCCATGTCTAGAAGGACTCGTCATGGCTGCTAATTCTAGGTCTTTATTTGATAGAATGATGCTATACTTTAAAAGGGAAACGTCGATTGATTTTGACTTTGCAGCCGATCTACGCAACTTATGGGTGCAGTTTATAGACCGCACAAATGATAGGAAGTTGTTTATAAGTGAACTTGATGGATCGCCTCCATCAGTGATGTCCTACAATTGCTGTCAGTTTCTACACCAAGTTTAAGAGAATGATTTTATCAAATTGTTAGAGCTGAGGAAGATGATAGCTAAGACTTATCGTGAAGTGCATAAAAAGCTTGATTTTGTTTCTGTTATGAAAAAATATGTGATTGGGTTGTTCATGGGTTGGTTAAGTTGTGATTTCGTTAAATATGGTTGGTTTAGATGTACGTTAGGGTCGGTCAATAGAGTCAGTTGGTTATTATGTTTATGCCTACTTTGTTTTGGTTCCATAATAGTGTGATGTTGTTAATTATTGATTTGGTTCCTTAACCTTTGTGTGGTTATTGATTATTTGCTCTTATACAACTTGGGGACCATATCTGCTACAGTAAATTTGTTTTCCCGCCTAATTTTATCAACAAAACAACAAGTAACATGCAGACTAATTTTAAGGCATATATACATTACGAGGCGGAAATTTAACCGTTGACATTTACGGTTCGCAAAGAATTGAACGTTTTTTTCGCCAAATGACTTTTGGTTGATTAATATAACAATTTTTTTAATTATAGCAAATTTGGTCCCTGATGTTTCGTATGTCAGCGGTTGGACTAAAAGTACCCCGACGTTAAGGGCAATTCACACGTGGACCATTGGTGTAAAAGTGGGATTCACACGTGGATCATAAAAACTGGTTGTTACACCGTTGGTCCCTAAAGGTTTTTTTAGTCTAATCAAATTCCCTCCTTCCATGTGTCTTCCAAAGGAAGATTTTTTAGGGACTAAGCGTGTAATAATAGTGTAACTTAATGAATGTGACATAGAAGCTTGTGAATGTCAGTCATTGAGCCGTCATATATATATATATGTGATATCGAACCACTAACATGAGTTGGTTTTTGCTATTTAAGTAAAGTTTACCCAAATAATTTTCAAACATTAAACAACCAAACATACCCAACAACACCAAAAAACAAATGGCCTTCCCACGTCTACAAGAACTAGCAACGACGCAAAACTCCAACAGTTTGACTGGCGCAATGTCAGTCTATATTGAAAGGAAGATAAACGAAGATCTCCATTTTGCAGCTGGATTAAGTCATCTCTGGGAGGTCTTGTATAGTAGGGTCAACGAACACAGACTGTTGATAGCCGAGCTTAATGTGTTTAGTGGTCCATTAGCATTGCAATGTGCTGAGTTTTTTAAGCAGTTGTCCCAAACCGAAGTGCTTAAGATGTTAGAGATAAGGAAGTCGATTATGGAAGTGCACATGCAAGTGCATAAAAAGATTGACTTTCTTACAGTTATGAGGTTTTATTGATTAGATTCTGGATAGTTGGGTTTTGGTTTGTTTTCTATGCAGATATTGATGATCCCAGTTAGGTTGTATCTTTTGTTGTATTACGTTCATGGGGACGATGAAGTTGGGACTTGGGTAGTGATTTTTGTGGTTTTATTTATACGGGGATAATGGTGGGTTGTCTTTGTTGTACATACATTAAGTCGTTATTATTTGTTACTGTTTAACTATCTTGTTTGTGTTTGACTACGATGCACTCTAACTTGTCATACCACTATTACATAAAATACCCTATTTGACCATTGCAAGTATAATTATTTGATTACGCCGACCTTTGTTAGGTTTTAGGGAAAACGTGTTAACGTTATGAAATATGTTGAAAACTTGAGTAAATGATTTACTAGCAAATTTCATCCTAACATAAAAATTTCTCTCCTTTTTTTCAGCATTTTTCCCTCCTTTTTCCTCCTACCAAAAAAATAATTTACTAGCAAATTTTATCCCTGCCAATTTGGTCTTATATTCCCTATTTAATGAAGTCTCATGACTCAGATACTCCACCAACTGATTATTTATATTCAATTCTAAATATTTCGGCAACATCTTCAAAAAAAACTAGATATCGGGGATGATTTCAGAAGTGCGTAGAACACAGGCTAGAGAAACCTCTTCACCACAACTAAAAGTTCTTACTAACGACGACCTTTTTTACTTTCAAACAAAGATCTCTTGTGACTAACAAAAAGACCAACAGGAGGATCAACTTTAGTGATTTGGCTGCGGTTTTTGATGAAAAGAGGGGATGTAATAATTCTTAGCCATTATTTAGACACGGTTTGTGTCGTTAGATCCCAGACTTAAGTAAAAAAATCCGCTATGGATAGGTCCTTCACTAATTGCTCCACTGAGGAAGCTGATAATGTTAAGATCTTGCAGTCTTGCAATGGTTTACTTTTGTGTGGTGGTTCGGGATTACCTGTTTTTTATTACGTATATAATCCATCCACTAATCAGTATAAAAAGCTTCCGTATCCAGATTGCTAGCTTGATAATTCACCTTATTATAGCAGTGCTGGATTGAGAATCGCCTTTGATCCTAAAAAATCACCGCACTACAAATTGGTGGATGCTGGACACACATTTTGTGACATTGATATACAAATTTATTCTTCAGAGACAGGAAAATGGAGCCTCTATAGTGATCTTTTTAACTACTTCAGTTTTGATCATTTTGATAGTGCAATATATTAAAATGATAGGTTACATTGGCTAGAAACCGAGAATAGGCAGCTTATGCATTACAGCTTAAATATTGAAGACCCTGACCATCTAAATATAACAACCATACCAATCTCTCAACGGGGAATGGATTTCCTCAAGTCTTATGACTATATGGATCCACTGTAGATACTCATACAAATGTCACACTTATTACATCTGGAAGGAAAATTGTTTGAGTGGCGTGGGTCTTTGTTTCTTGTTTGTTTAGATGATTTTGGCTCTAGCGAGTTTACTATCTACGAGATGATGATAAGGTGTTCTGTGTGGATGGTTAGGTACCGTGTTCATACAGGTGACTTTATGACTCCCTTTCCCGAAGGTTGGTCGATTCGGTCTAATGTTTGGAGCATTGTTTTGGGAGAAAGGGAACAAGATTCGTTTTTGGTGATCAAGTTGTTTAGAAAGGTTATACAATACAACCTAATATCAAAGACTCTTCATGAGATATATGATTGTGGATCTAATCAACTTGATAATAACCATGATGAAAATGACGAACATACATCGCCTTCAGAAACACATGCACAAGCTTCACAAACCAAGACTGAAGTACCTACAACATCTTCCTTTTACCTTTACTCCTTACATTTGAACTTCCTCCAACATCTTATTTCGAACTTATAATTCCAAATTCCTTATTCATAATTCGTTGCCAAGTTATAACAGCTGCAAGGCCCAAAACGCAATTCATCATCGGATGTGGCCTTTTTGTTGGAACTAAAAGAGTTGTACAAGTCGACCCTGTTCTAGTTGTGGGTGCAAGATGTTTTGACCCTGATTTGGGCTTTTCAGGTTTTGTGATTGCTGCATTTCTAAAGCTTGACCCTCGTCTACCACTGTACAATCTCTGATGGAATAGTAGGTTTTTTTGCATCTGCAGAGCTTGACCCTTGTTTACCATAAAAAGCTTTTTTTCGCTTGGGTAGATCTAGACCCTAGTTTAGCTTTAGAATCTTTTTTTTGTTCCTAAGTACAATCAGAGCTACACGTATCCTTGGAGC
>BQNB010091759.1:0-26792 GCA_026074375.1 Tanacetum coccineum
GGGTTTGGGAGGACTACTTGAAAGATAAGTATCCTAGACTAATTGTTTGGTAATGATAAAGTTGAACCTCTTGATTAAATCTCGGGACGAGATTTCCTAAAGGAGGGGATACCGTGACAACTAGGACTTGAGCAGGTTAGTCAATCTATTGGTGTTGACTTATGTATCTGTTGCAATGTATGGGTTATGTGTTATTTGTGTTAATACGTGTTTATATGTGTTTATGTGGGATATGTGAGATTTGGTAATCAATCCATTGAGCGTGATCGTCTCATTGGGATTGGATTTGTGTTGGATTTAGTGGAGTTCATTTCATTCACTTTTGGTGACAAGGAAATGATTTTATGATTTAAGCATTTCAGTGATTTATCGTGTAAGTATTTTTACGTATACGTATTTATGTGTTAGTAATGTTAGGTATGAATAGGTGTTAGTAGGAAGAATAAGAATGAAATGTGAATTTCTATTTTTGGAGAGTTAGGTTAAAATAAAAATGAAAAGTTATTTATTTTAAAAGTCTAGTAAATTGCGTTTACGCAAAAAGGTATGCGCAAGTAAGCTAAGGTTTTTATAAAAACTTAAGGTAATGCAAATAATTAAGTAACTAATAAATAATAAAAAAATAAAAAAAAGGGGATAGGAGTTCGGCCGGTTAAGGGATAAGGGAGGAAAAAGGAAACAAATTTGACTTAAACATGGACTCTAATCTTATAAATACTAAACCTTAATATTCCTAAAACACTTTTCTACCTCCTTCGCCGAATCCCTCACAAGAAGAAAAAAAAATATTTTTCAAGCTAAGTGATTTTGTGTTCAAGATTTGAAGATTTAAGGTATATACTATAATCCTTTGAAGTTAATTATCATTAAAAACATGTAATAATTATTATGATGGAAATAGGGTTTTATAAAATCTGTAAATTAATGATTTTTAATCATATTGCAATGATTAGGGTTTAATTAAGATCATATGGGTGTATTCGTTAGGGTTTAGATCGCGTTAAAACATGATTTAGATTAGGGCAGAAATTAGGGCTGTGTTGTTCGGCCATTATCTGAATGATGGTAAGAGCTTTTGTCAAGTTTCCGGTTCCTATAACGTAGCTCAGAGAATCTAGTTTTCAGAACATCCGGCCTCGAAGGTTTATGAGGTCGGGAAGTCATTCAAACGTTGGTTGCAAGAAAAGTTGTCAAAGCAGTAAATACGGGTCAGATTTAGGTCATATTACGAGGGTGATTTTTGGTATGAATTATGGAGGTCAGTAAGTAGAGGTGTTTAGTACGTTAAGTCACGTCAAAATTCTGCGTTTTCGGGTAAATTGTAAGACATTGAAATAATGTGTAAACGAATTGGTTAATGTCGGGCATGGTGTCAGGGTGACCTATGAGGGTAACTAAACACCTTAGATATCCATCATATGATTGTTACATGTGCATTAAGCTTTTGTCTTAGTAGCGTGTAACACGAGTTATTTTGTTGTTTAGATTTGTGCTAGTTGTTTGTGAAGCTTTTTGTTGGAAACTTTTGTAAAGCTAAGCAAAGGTGAGTTTCATAGCCTCTTTTTCTCATGTTATTTTGGGGTGAGAATGATGTTTGTCTTGTCTTGTTTGTCTTGTCTTGTTTGGTTTTGCTTGTTTTGTCTTGTCTTGTTGATGTTGTTATGTTGTGAGATTTGGAGCGGGGGTAACATTCCTACCCAGTGTTATGAGATGTGACTTCGCCTACTTTGTGGGTAAGATCCTTAGTGGTGATCAACTCCTTGTGATATTGTGACTTCGGTACCAAGAGTCTGTAATTGGGATTTGTATTCCTTTCTATGACTATTAGTGGAGCGGCGAGGTACGCCTACCTCATTGTTTTGGTATGATTGTGGATCGTGGGCATGTTCCGTCCCGTTGTTGTTACTTGTTGTCATGAATTGTTTTGGTAATTGCAGCAGCTAATTGAAAGTTTATTTTGGATATTGTTGTATGTCGTAAACCTATGATTCTCGCTCAACTTTATGTTGACGTTTTAAGCATCATTTTCAGGTGAGCTTAATGGTGCTAAGATAGAGCGAAGTGGCTAGAAGAGACCGTAGGATGCTTGGAGTTTATTTATGCTTTCTGTTTTGAATAATTGCGTTTGCATGAATTGTTTGGATTATGTTTTGCATGTCATTTATTGACGAGACTCTTTCTCATTAATAAAGACACCATTAGGTTTTGGGTATTGTTATGACACTTTGTGTCTTTGCTATACTTTAGTTTTCATTTTAGTATTCTCTATATAGACACCATGTGTTGTGATGATATCCATTCTTGTTTATGCCTCGCGTTTCCGCCTTGGCGTGGTGTGACAGAAACCTTTGTAGACACTTGTGAAAGGAAACCCATAAGAGAACGATTAACAACAGTCAAATATATAAACATAACCTTTGAAGACGTGTATATGAACTTCAAGAAACGCTTCTATTGAAAACAGATCACAGATCCACCTTGTGTCTTCAACTTCTTTTTGTGATTATAGCAATAAAAACCTTGAACTCACGTTGATCCAAAAACCAAGCATTCAGTATAATCGAATTAGGGTTTGTTAAAAACTCTAATTCACCGAATTTCATGTTGTACCAAAATTGAACAGTTTTCCGAATTTGATCAATACACAATTTTCTTACATTAAATTCGATTGTAAAAACCTTGTAAAACCTAGATATCACGAGCCACATGGCTCTGATACCAATTGTGGAATCTAAAATAATCAGATAGACTCTAAGATCATTTAAGCTAGAGATAGGTTAGATCTCATCTAGGATTATAAAATCAAAGATTAACAATATGTAACGGAATAATAACAATAGGAACAATGATGTTTAACAAGGTTTTATTATTCATACGTTTCTTCCAAGCCCCAATTTTAGATGATCAATTCTAGAATGGTTACAATCTAACAGAGATCATAAGATCCTTAGGGCTACACTAACTATCACTCTAGGAATTTATAATGAACCACACGCCTAGAACACACACACACGCCTTTAGTCGACTACATTTTCTATACACATATCTCTTTTTCTATATTTAAGCTCAGATAATCTCTCATTTCTTTTGGCTTACCAAAACACTCTTTTTGTTTTTGTATGACAGTTGTGTACAAAATTCCGTGAATTCTAATAGTTTCATATTGTCCTCCCCACTTCCAAGTGTGTAACCTCTTGAGAGAGGTAGATCATTGGACTATTTAGATGTAATCTCAAACCTAGTTTGAGCATCCACATCCCCCAATATGGTATCTTGGTGCCCAGGACCACTATCTGAACCAATTCCCTAAGGAGTTGATCCATTAAGTGTTGCCATAGATTGGTTCTTATTTGATGTTACCACTATCCTGCTCTGCTTCTAAGCTAGAAGTAGTAGTGGCAGCCCTTTCCATTCTGTCACCCAACTCCTTATGGACAGCCTCATCGCCAACGTTTGTCAAGGGGACCACTAGACTGAGGTATCTTGGTGTCCCGACCTCTTTTGACTTGCCTAGATGTTTTTGATTCTTTTTAACATACTTTAGATATAACATATCCTTTCATCCATGCTTTTGGTTGTATTAAGAAGTAGCCTCCCCTCAAACAATGCTTCAAGAGATAAGAATTTGGTTAACAGTTTTAACTTTGGCGCCCATGTCATCTCAACAGCATTAAATGTTGCCTGGCAGTATTAATTTTCTGCCTAGCAGTATTAACAGAAGTCTAACAGTATTAATCCTTTACAAAACTTTTACAAAAACATAAAGAGATATAGACATTTAAGTATTAAGCATTCCAATACTTGAGACCAACTACTGAAATCTTCATGCATTAAAACCTTTTGTAAGAAGATCTGCAACATTATAATCAGTATGAATTTAACCATTTGTATTAACTCAACCATTACTCAAAGGTGATACTTTCAACATCAAGGTATTCAATACTTTTACCTGCAGATGTTAGTCCATAAGCTTAAAAATACAAAAATCCAAATATTTTCTTCTTGACACATAAGTAAGACTAAAAGTTTTAACAAAGCATCCTTAATCTATACAACAATTTTAATTAACTTAGCAGTACTAATTGATTAATCTAACAGTGTTAATCCTTTACAAAACTTTTTAACAAAAACATAAAGAATATAGACATTTAAGTATAAAGCATTCAATACTTTAGACCAACAACTGAAAATCTAAAGCATTAAAACCTTTTGTAAGAAGATCTTCACATGCATAATCAGATATAATTTAACCATTTGTATTAACCTTTTTAGCATAGCAATCTCTAAAAAAGATTCCAAATCTCTATATGTTTTGTTTTAGAATGTTGAACAGGATTTTCAATAATGCAGATAGTACTGTTATTGTTAATATTAATGACAGTATTCATGAAATTGTACCCATAATCTAGCAATTGGTTTTGAATCTAGAGTACTTATCTACAGCAACTAGTAGCAGCCACATATTCATCTTCAGTTGTAGATGTGGCAACCACAGTTTGCTTCTTACACTGCCAAGATATGACAACCATGACTTGGGCAGGTTAGTCAAACTAATAGTGTTGACTTATGTATCTGTTGCAATGTATGGGTTATGTGTTATTTATGTTTATACGTGCTTATATGTGTTTATGTGGGATATGTGAGATTTGGTAATCAATCCATTGAGCGTGAACGTCTCATTGGGATTGGATTTGTGTTGGATTTTGTGGAGTTAATTTCGTTCATTTTTGGTGACAAGGAAATGATTTCATGATTTGAGTGTTTTAGTAATTTATCGTGTAAGTATTATTATGTATAGGTATTTATGTGTTAGTAATGTTAGGTATGAATAGGTGTTAGTGGTTAGAATAAGAAAGAAATGAAATTTCTATTTTTGGAAAGTTAGGTTTAATAAAAATGAAAAGTTATTTATTTTTAAAGGTTTAGTAAAATGCGTTTATGCAAAAAGGTATGCGCAAATAAGCTTAGGTTTTTGTAGAAAATTAAGGTAATACAAGTAATTAGTTAATTAAAAAATTAAAAAATATATATAAAGGGCCATTCGGCTGGTTTTAGGGAAAAAGAAAAGGAAAAGAAAAAAAAGAGTTGTAATTGGAAACAAATGCTAATTAGGAATTATCTAGGATTTATATTGAGGCCTATAAATACAAAATAAAACCCCTAAACCCTCGCCCTTATGAGAACCGGTCGACTAAAGAGAAAAGAGGAGAAAAAAATTAGGGTTTTGCTTTTTGTGAAGAAAACAAGTTCTAAGGTGAGTATTAATTTATCTTTGTTAATTATTACTGATTAATTCATGTAACAATTATTAATATGGATGATTAGGGTTTCATTAAATCGGTAAATTAATGATGTTTAATCATATTATAATGATTAGGGTTTAATTAGGATCATATGGGTGTATTCGTTAGGGTTTAGATCGCGTTAGAACTTGATTTATATTAGGGCAGAATTTAGGGCTGTGTTGTTCGGCTGTTATCTCGATGATGGTAATAGCTTTTGTCAAGTTTCCAGTGTCTATGATGTAGCTCAGAGAGTCTAGTTTCCAGAACATCCGGCCTCAAAAGTTTTTAAGGTAAGAAAGTCATTCAAATGTTGGTTACGAGAAAAGTTGTCAAAGCAGTAAATTCGGGTCAGATTTAGGTCATATTACGAGGTGTAAAACCCCCACTTAAAATTTGAATTAGGATTAGCCAAACTAAAGGAGTTTATTTCTATGTGTCTATTAAAAATTCCCCAAAGGAGAGCTTCTTATTTGGAGTCTAAGTATGGGTTTTAGGTCCAAACCTTTTTGTGTGCGATTAGATCCGAAACTGAGTTGTTAAAAGTTTGATTTTATTTGGGGCACTTAAGAGTGGAAATAAATTAGTGGAAAAATCAAGATGATAGTAAACACATGATATTGAACCTATGATTTTTGGTAAAATTTATAAAGGTCAGTAGGTGTGGTTTAGAAAATGGTAAAGTGACACTAAAATTCTGCATTTTCGGGTAAATTGTAGAACTTTGAAAAAGTGTGTAAACGAATTGGTTAATGACGGGTATGGTGTCGTGGTGACCCATGAGGGTAATTAAACATCTTAGACATCCATCATATGATTGTTACATGGGCATAAGCAATTGGCTTGGTCGCGTGTAACACGTGTTTGTTTTGTTGTTTAGATTTGTGCTAGTGTTTGTGAAGCTGCAAAGCATCATGTAGTTTCAAAGCCTTTTTTCTTATTTATTGGGGTGAAAATAATGCTTATAAGATATTAAATTGTTTAGTTACTATATAATTGTTTTAAATGAGGAGCATGGGCTATACGAGACTATTGTATGTTTATGTTGCAACCTGCTAAAGTATAGGATTGTTTGCTGAGCGGACCGTCTCAAGCATGGTGATTGTTATTAGTGTGCGTGACTGTCTCATTGCTGATAGATTGTTTATTAGTGAGCGTGGACCGTCCCTTCATTGTTTGGGATTGTTAATAGTGAGCGGATCGTCTCATTGTTGTATGGTTTTTTTTCTATGTTTGTGATCTTGAGCGAGAACGTCGTCAATGTGGATTGATGTATTGCATGTTAGCTTTTGTATGATTAGATTGGTGTAATGTCCTGCTATGCTATGTTTTATTTATCACAGTGATTTCAAAGCGAGTTATTGGCGTGTCTTAAACCTATGACTCTCACCAACATTTATGTTGACGTTTTAAGCATCATTTTCAGGTGAGCTACTTGGGAATAAATAGAGAGAAGTCTAAAAAGAGAACCATAGATGTCGTGGAGATTATATGCTTTATTTCCTTGAGATTTTGCATTGTTTGGATTATAAATAAATGTTACATGTCTTTCTATTGGCGAGAACTATTGTTTCATCAATAATGACGCCTTTTGGATTTGGTTAGTTTATGGGTATTGTTATGACACTTTGTGTCTATACTTTGCTTATTTATTGCATGTAGAATTCTCTATATAGACGCCATTGTGTTGTGATGATATCCTTTCTCGTTACGCCTTGCTTTTCCGCCTTGGCGGGGTGTGACACAAGATATCAACCTATTTCCCAAAAACTGACAACCTCTAGTTGTAGACTTCCAATCTTGAGTTGCTCCAGCATAGTCACTATCAGTATAAGCAACCACTTCAAATGGAAAATCCCTAGAATACCAAAGACCTAAAGTTGATTTGCCTTTCAAATATCTAAAAATTCTCTTGACTGCTAAGAGATGAGATATCTTTGGAGTAACTTGAAATCTAGCACATGCACATACTGCAAACATGATATATGGTCTAGATGTTGTGATATACATCAAAGACCCAATCATTGATCTATAGAGATGTACATCAACATCATCAGCATCTCTATCCTTGACCAAAGGCTTTTCCAAATCAACAAGAGTTGAAGCAGACTTCACATCAGAGTAGTTGAATTTCTTCAAAATCTTAACTACATATTGATCCTGACTGATAAATATTCCATCTTCCTTCCGTTGTACTTGTAATCCTAGAAAGAAAGTAAGTTCTCCTAGAGAACTCATCTGAAACTTATCCTTCATTAGCTTCACAAATCCAGTACATAACTCCTTGTTTGTAGAGCCAAATATAATGTCATCAACATACACTTATACAAGCAAAATATCTCCTTTTTGCTTCTTTATGAACAATGTCTGATCTATCTTGCCTCTTTTAAATCCATTTCCTAATAGATAGTTAGCCAAAGTTTCATACCATGCTCTTGGTGCTTAATGCAAACCATAAAGTGCCTTAACCACTTTATAAACTTTGTCTGGATGGTCAAGATCTTTAACTCCTGGTGGTTGAGTAACATAGACTTCTTCTTTAATGGTTCCATATAATAAAGCACTCTTTACATCCATTTGATATACCAAAAAACCCATAAAAGAAGCATAGGCCAAAAACAATCTTATTGCCTCAATTCTTGCCACAGGAGCCAATACTTCTTCATAATCAATACCTTCTTCTTGTCTATGACCATGTGCAACTAACCTTGCTTTGTTCCTAATCACATTTCCCCTTTCATCTTTCTTGTTTCTGAAGACCCATTTTGTTCCAATGGCCTTCTTTCCATTAGGCAGATCCACTAGTATCCAAACCTGTTGAAGTTTGAATTGCAGAAGTTCTTCCTGCATAGCTTCCACCCAGGATGAATCAGATAGAGCTTTTGCAATGCTTGTTGGTTCAATCTGTGATAGGAAACAATCATATAAACAAGTATTCAGGGTATCATGTGTTTTATGTTCATATACATCACTGAGAAACCCTTGTTCAGAAGTAGGTTTTGTCATTCTTCTTGACTGAACAGATGACTTCACATCAACAGTCATATTATCAATTGGGTGATCTTTATGAATTCTTATATTAGGAGTGGTTGGAACTGTATAGGAATTTGTGATGTTCCCCAAATCAACTTCTAGTTCATCTTCATCACTAAAGAACTCAATATGAGTAGCTTCAAGTGTAGGACTAACTCCCATGGTGAACATGTCTTTAGGGCTATCATGTTCATTAAAACTTGCAATATTAATTGATAGGCTAACATCATTAAGTTTAAGACTACCATTATTAACATCAGGACTGGCAGTTTTAACATGTTGCCCATCAGCATTAATATCTTTAGTACTGCTATTATCTGCAAACTTATCTTGTTCAACATTCTCATTATTTGGACCATCTTCAACCTGCTTTTGAGCATCATCAGCAGTTTTTGGTTCACCATTATCAACATCCTTGGTAGGTGAATCAAAGTATGAAGTATCTTTCCAAATTGGCATCACAATGCAATCTTGACTGATTTCTTCTGATGCACCTGCAGAGTAATTAGAAATTGTACCTACAGTAACTGGTACATAGTTCATAGATTGGGTTAGAGAATCAATATCAAACAGCCATTTTGGACCATTCCCTTCTATGATAGGTTTATTCTTTAAAAACCCAATATGCAAGTTTTCTTCTACCCTCCTAGTTCTAGTGTTGTATACCCTAAAAGCTTTACTACTCAAAGAATATCCAACAAAGAAACCTTCATCACTTTTGCCATCAAACTTGCCTAAACTGTCTAAAGTATTAAGAATAGTAACATGACAACCAAATGGTCTCATAAAACTTAGAGCTGGTTTAAAACCTCTAAAAAGTTCATAAGGTGTCTTGTTATGAGGCTTGACTACTAAGACCCTATTCTGTACATAGCAAGCAGTAGAAACTGCTTCAGCCCAAAATGTGGTAGGTAACTTAGAGTCAGCTAACATTGTTCTAGCAGCCTCAATTAGTGTCCTATTCCTCCTCTCAGCTACACCATTTTGCTGAGGAGTCCTAGCTACACTATATTCTCTCTTAATACCTTTTTCTCTACAAAAATCATCCATAACTTTGTTCTTAAACTCTGTTTCATTATCACTTCTGATTATTTTTACTTTCTTATCCACTAGGTTTTCTACTTCTTGGTAAAAAATTTAAGGTCTCACTTGTTTCATCCTTAGTTGTTAAAAAGAAAACCATGAAAATTCTATAATCATCAGTGACTACTAAGCGAGTAATTTGTTATGCATTTAAATACTAACAAAAGTTGGACCAAAGAGATCCATGTGTAGCATAAACAATGGCTTAGTAATGGGATTAAAGGCCTTGGTCTTACAAGAGGCTCTGTGTTGCTTGCCTTTAAGACAGGCAACACAAGTTTGGTCATTCTCAAATCTTTTTAAGGGCAGATCTCTTACAAGATTTTCTTTGACAAGTTTATTAATATTCTTAAATTTTTTATGACCAAGCCTTCTATGCCATAGCATTGATTCTTTAGATGTAGCCTTTGCAACTAGACAAGTTAAACTATCTTTAGGAACTATGTTTTTCATATCAAAACTGTACATGTTATCCTGTCTAGGAAATTTAAGAAGTATCTGATTTTCATCAGGCAGCTTAAAATTAAGAGATAGGACAAGACATTCAGAGTCAGTAAAAAGAACATAGTTCTTTTTGTCACACATCTGTGAGACACTAAAGTGGTTGAACTTTAACTCTTTAACAAAGTATACATCATCAAAATCAAGATTATCAGTTTTAATAGTACCTTTGCCAAAAATTCTGCCTCCATATGCTCCCCCACCAAAAGTAACATAACCTCCATCAAAGTCTTTGAAATCTAAAAGATGGGCTATGTTTCCAGTCATGTGCCTTGAGCATCCACTATCAACAAAGCCTTTATCATTTAGTTGTGAATTGCTCTGTACATAAAACTGATGAAGTTAGTTTTCATTGGGGACCCAAGCCATTACTGACTTGGATCTGCCTCGTGCATCAATGTAATTATATTTGTTGAAAACCAGTGATGCACCATTGGGTTTGATGGGTCTCCAAACCCAACATGCTGAGGGCTTAACAGCATTAAACCCCCTTGCCCTGACAGTATTAACAGTTGATCTAAATGGCCTACCAGTATTAAACCTTTGATTAAAACACCTTTTTGTTAATGTTGTTCTTTTGTAAAAGGGCCTGTGAACAGTTGATTGTGCTTGATTTTGAAAATATGTCCTTGGGTCTAGCTTAATGATTGTTGATTGGGGTAGCAGTAATATGAAGAGGCCTAACTAGTATTAAAAAGACTTGCGTATTAACAGGATTTAGGCCAGTCTTCATTAAGACTGCTCTTGGAGCCATATGTTTGTGTGCACTGGAATGAGAGGTTTTAGAATAGTAGTCATTATCCTTTTTGTTATAATTATTTCCACTTACTATTCTTTTCCTCTATTGGTTAGGACAGCTGTATTGAATGTGATCAAAACTTCCACAGATAAAACATGCCTTGTTATTAAACACAAAGTTACATCCTAACTGATTGGATTTTTGACCATTCCAATTCCTTTGGTTTCCCCTAGGTCTTTGTGACCTGTACATCTCTGCATACCTAACTGACCTTTTAACAGGTTTAACAAACTCTTTCTTAGTAGCAATAGGTATAACATTTTTCTTTTCAACCTTAGGGTTAAGCTCATCATCATCCTCATCATCTGACACCCAATCATCAATAATTGAAGCATCATTATTCTCTCTAACTTTCTTAGGTTCTAATTACCTAACATGATTAGCAGGATAGAAAAAACTTGTTTCCAATCTTTGTTTACCTTAAGTGCAAGACTTATCAGAGCTAGTTTCAGTATCAGTTTATTTGATGTTGTTCCAAGAGTCATCAGTATTCTCCTTATGAATTATCTCGACTCTTTATCACATCAAAGTAGGCTTTAAAACTAGAATCCTAGGACCATACTCTTTTACCTTAGGTTCGTTGAATTCTTCAAGATAAAACACCTAGTGTTTTAGGTCATGTTTGTACCATTATGTAATTCACAATTTATTTTTGGGTTTTTCGCGTTGTTTTTAAATCATAATCGTTAACCTAAATCGCGTAAACTGAAAATGATCATATAATGTAAACGGGCATTAAACAATATGTATTTACATAAGCAAGTGTTATCATGATTATTAGAGGATTAATTACTATTCATTGCCACATTTTAGTTTATTTGTTGACGTATAAGTGTTTACGTTCGACGATTAATGTACGTTTAAGCCTTCCGGAAGCACGTTAATTATTTACGCTTCATCAAATACCAAAAATTTATACTCAATACTAAGGTTGTATTTAAAACTTCAAGTTTTTATCATTTATCTATTCATATGAAGGAATTCAAATCATAACTTACAATGTACAAGTTATACATTTTTCCAAGTCTATACTACATTATACTTCAAATAATGCAAGAATACATTATATAAATGGTCAAATGCATATCTAACTTATACATATACATAAATTTCGTGTAATAGCTAGGAAAAGCAAGATGAGTCAACAACATCACAATTATTCTTCCTAAAAGAATCTAGCATGCAACTTGATAAATGACTCATCTATGTCTAGGCCAAATAATCTTATCAATTTAAGCCTTAGCTTCTTCATATGCTTGGCCACACTTGCATGTTCACTTGACACAAATTTATTCTCCAGGGTAGTATTTATATACCATGCATATGTGAGCTAATGAAGCATAACACATTTTCCTTATCAAAGAAATCACAAAATCTATTCCTTTGTTCTCTCTATACCCCACGGTCAATACATCTCCTAACAAATCGTAGCTTGATTTTCTTATCATTTTCAAGCATTCAAATCCATATTAAGGTTTTCTACGAATGGTGTCAACGAGTTGGTTAACCATTGTAAGGTAGGGAAGTCAAGAAAAGAAGAAGGGGTTTACTTGAGGAAAATATGGGTTTCACTCTCATTTTTCAGCCAAGTGTTTAATCCAAGGGTGTGATTGATGCGTTTTCTTTATCTTACTCATCCTTACAAGGATTATATATAAAGCTTAATCATTTCATAACTAAGAATTTTATGGGTGCATATGTTTATTTAGCAAATCTCCATTTTAGGGTACTCTTGAATATGTAAATGAATATTTCCTTATGATTCATTGTTTTGATACACTTTATTTTCATGTCATATGGATGATAATATTATGTTAAAAGGAATGTATAAGTGTATTAACATGTGGTTAAGTTATAAAGTTGTTTAATTGAATTAGGGTTCTAAAAGTAAATTTATGAGGTACAAGTGAAAATGGCGTAAAATAACTTGTTACATCTTGTTATCTTGGACTTCACATGAACAATAAAATGACTATAATGGACTAATATATGTAAGACATAAGATATAAGGGTTCGATATGGGTTTTTTTAACAAAGATGTAAAGCTAAAAAGTCTAAAACAATGTTTTAAACACTTTTGGGAAAACAAATATCTTAGGGGCTGTTTGTATTCGAAATTTTACCTATATGTTTTATGATTTTATAAAATAATAATGTCACAAAGGATCGAGGGGTCATCAAAGAACTCGAAAAACCGATGAATAACAAAGAAATTACGCTATTCAAGTTTACGATTGTTCATACTTTTATAAAACATTTTTATAAAAAGTTTACTATTTCACCACAGAAAACTTTATACTTGATAAACATCAATATCTATGATAAAATTTTCAATTGAGAAGTGTTCGAAAAGATTCGCTAAAAACGGGCTTTACGAATAAGATTAGACAAATAGGGTTTTACGTTAATTAAAAGTATAAATCGATTATATAGCTGATATGAACAGTAAAAACCATATTTATGAAAGAATATCCAAAAAACCTTAAAATGTGATTTTAGGATCACTCGTCTTAATACAAAAGGCATGGGCATAAATACGCGAGAAACGGGCTTAAACGACAAGTTATGTCATTTCTTTACTTCAAGCGTAATTCGTAACGTTTTTACTTTTTAAAATGACGATTTTCACTTAAACAAATAGATGGAGATATAGCTATAATTTATATAGCTATATAGATTCTATATGTTATTGTTATACAACGTGATATATTACTAGGGAATTTCATAATGAGGTTCTTCCGGTGAACGTAGTGACGAGTTGTTTGGATTTCACGATTTAAAGTGACCTACTCTCCTCGTACGTTGTCATGACTCTTAAATTATGATTACGCCGAACGATAGTACGTGAAAACTATATAGGATTATATACAGTTGTTATTAGACAACATACTTGACTACTGATTCGGACTTATATTAACTAGGATTGCACTTCGAGCGTTAGCGTGACGCGTTTTTACAGGGGATATTTTTGGTTACCGTTTATCACCTCAAGGTGAGTTTATTGCCCCATGTTTTCATATTAAATCACAAGTTTTTGGGGTGAGAAAATATGACATGTTTTACAAATTGGAGCAAGTGTACATTTTTTTATCATGATTACGTTTTGCCTAGTAGCATAACCCACTATGCCGGATGGAATATAAACTGTCAATTACTGGAATGTGAGACGAGTGATTATAGATAGATCTATTTGGATTGAACTCCCCGTTCGGGTGACTGCTCTCACTGGAAACAGTAGTATATCATGTCTGGATATGGATGTTAGGGTTATCTCATCACGGCTTTGGTAGGCAATATTATTTATTGTATTAATTATGTCGAAGCGTTGGTGTCATGAGCATTAGGTAAACGTAATTTACATTTTGTGATGTCTGTATCTGTTGCATTATCAATGGGAAAAGTCTTGCGGTCTGCATATAACTTTTACATAACTATTAAAATTCACCAACTTTATGTTGACGTTTTAAATGCAAAGTTTTTCAGGTATTAAGCACGAGGTGAGAAGGATTAATTGGTGGTTATATCTATGAAGTCATGCATAACAGATTTAGTTGCATTACATTTTTGTATCTGTTATGGGCTGGAGATTCTTCTAATAATAACAAGTAAACTGTAAGTTCGGGCTTTTTTTAACACTTACTTTATTAAATCCAAAGTATCAGTTTTAAACGACTTTTTCGTCGTTCTTTTATTATCTTGTGTGTTGATCTGAGAAGTAACAAGCCGGACCTTTTCCGCTTCGACCCTTTTGGGGTGTTACAGATTGGTATCAGAGCCAAGGTTTATAGGAAACCAGGTTCAAATGTTTTTGCTGTCTATAACATTTTCAAAATGCTTCATAAAAGGGTTTTTACGGGACATAATACACTAATTGTGCATTAGCGGTTAGGCTGATGCACAATTCTTGATATTCTTGATTTATTATCATGTAATAATATAATTGTTTAATTACTATAAGAGTCTTATATTAGCATACTTATATAAGCTAATTTTGATTTCAGATATTATCATGTCAGATTTGAGGCATTTTCTTTTAAAAACAAGGGTTACATACACATCAGTATCCTGAGACGGATTCAGACATCGGTTCACCAGGAGTCGATGGACCACCTATTATGCCAGAGGACCCATATGCTTACATAATGGCTGCTTATGAGGTTCCACCATCGCCAGACTACATACCTGGCCCTGAGGTTCCACCGTCGCCTGACTACATACCTGGCCCTGAGGGACCACCATCACCAGACTACGTGCCTGGCCCGGAGGAGCCAGAGCAGGCACCACCCTCACCCGTTTATTTACCTTATGTACCGGAGCCGGTGTACCCGGAGTATATACCACCCGAGGATGATGTCTTTCTAGCCGAGGAACAGCCATTGCATGCTGCTACCTCACCTACTGCTGAGTCACCAGGATACATTCCCGAGTCTGATCCAGAGGAGGATCCAGCTGACTACCCTGCTGACAGGGATGATGATGATGATGATGAGGAGGAGGAGGAGGAGGAGCACCCAGCTCCGGCCGACTTTGTCCCACCTGTACACCGTATGACCGCCAGGATATCTATCCGGGATGAGCCATCCATATCACTTCCTCCTAGGGAAGAGGTCGAGAGACTTCTTGCCTTAACCACCCCACCACCATCACCACTGACTCCCCTATCATCTCCATTACCACAGATACCATCACCAACACCCAATAGCCCTACTCATATTGAGATTCCCGAGAGTTGTTTACCTCTTCGGAAGAGGGTGCGTTTTGCTTCTCCCACCCCTAGTCGTGAGGTCGGGGAGAGTTCAGCAGCAGGTGCTGCTAGGCAGGATAGACCTACCATATCGAGGGACGACCCATACTCCATAGCGAGGGAGGACCTTTATGGATTTGTCGATATGGTTGATGTCCCTCCTAGATGTTCGACGTCTAGGGAGTTAGACTATGACATTACGGATACATGGGATAATCTGGTAGGAGCCATCGATGAGATTGCACGACACCGTAGGGGGTCAATAGAGGGTTACGATCTGCTACCATTGTTCGAGGCAGGAGTACTACTAGCATGTATGAGTAATTATGGAGGATGCTCAAGATGACCGGTCTCAACTGAGAGGCCGAGTCAACATGTTATATAGGGATAGGCATGTTCATCGTCGTTTAGCAGTAATGATAGAGAGAGAGGCTAAGATGGCTCGTGAGGCTTGGGGACTATCCATGGATGCTAGCGACTATGCACGTTCAGATGTTATGTCATTACGTACTATGGTAGTGGCGCAGAGTGCATTGATTTCAGAGTTACAGTCAGCAGATCATAGGAGACAGAGGGTGATTTCAGAGTTGTTGGATCGACCACACGAGAACAGGTTCAGTTGACTAGACATTGGGGTTGCTGAAGGACTAAAAGACACAGGATGGCCGAGTTTCAGAGGCAGCATGGACCCGCAAAAGGTCCAGCATAGCCTGATGCACCAGGAGAGGCTGGTAGCAGCTCCTAGATTTGGTTATGTTGTAGCTATGCTATGCAGCCTGTTAAGTATTATGGGTTATTCCCAGCTAGTAGACTATATAGATCTTTTGTTTTGTTTAGCTACCCAGTATAGGTCTTTTGTTCGGATATTATCTACCTTGTACAGCATACTAAGTATTACGGGTATATCCCGGCTAGTATGGCTTTAGGTTATTTATTTTGTAACCTAAGTGTAGTAATCATCTTGTATCTAAACCAAACATGTATGTTTTTCCAAGTTATATATTAAATGGATGGATTACGTTATCTATGAAATCGAAGTTATTATAAATGAATGTCGATTTGGTTATACCACGATTAATTTCAATAACAGTTGTACATTTCACTGTGTGATGTGTCTCGTCTTATTAATGTGTATATGTTATGTCATGGTTATGATTTTATGAAATCTAACGAGTATTATGTTTTCTTGTGATTTAAAGAAAATGGCACCAAGAGGAAGGCCTACGAGGTTAAACCCAGATGCAACACCAACACCAGTCACAGACACTCATACCACTACATCTGTCACCAACGCCCAAATTCAGGCAATGATTAACGAAGGATTATGCTGCACTGGCAGCACGTGATGCAACCAGAAATGGCGATGATAGCCATATTCGGGGAACGAGTGCCAGCAGGCCCCCCCCCCCCTGTGCAAGTTGCTCGTGAATGCACCTACCCGGACTTCCTAAAATGCCAACCCTTGAACTTCAAGGGCACTGAGGGAGTTGTTGGACTCACTCAGTGGTTTGAAAAGATGGAGTCTGTTTACAGCATAAGCAACTGTACAGTAGCATGCCAGGTCAAATTTGCTACGTGTACTCTGTCTAGGAACAATGCTCATACTGTGGAACTCTCATGTGATGACCACTACTCCAGAAGCTGCCCATGCAAGCCTGGGGACACTGAAAAAGATGAGGACAAATAATATGCCCAAGGCGAATTAGGAAACTGGAGTTCGAAAGGTGGATTTTGAAGGTAAAGGGTATCGATGTGGTAGCTTATAGGGGGCCAACGTTTCCAAGAATGGCACTAATGTGTGATCGGAATGTTTCGAAGAAATAGTCCAAGTTGAGAATATGCGGTGGTTGCCCGACACGATCCCATGGCAGTGTAATGGCTACTATGCCAAAAACTATGCAGGATGCCATTGCGTTCGCCATGAACTATGACAAAAAGATCAACTCTTGGCTGAACTTCAGGTACAACAAAAGAAAGTCTGATGTCACTGCTAGGAACAACCAGAATCAGCAACAAACAAGAGACAAAACATGGACGAGAGCTTTTGCGCAGGAAATGGTGATAGAGAAACCTTACGGAGGGCCTAAACCTTGTGTGCCAAATGTACTGTCACCATGAGGGATCCTTGTGCTTCCCAAAGCAGCAATGTGCAAACCGTTTGGTCTTTTAGGTCGTGACAGAGGAGTCCCTAATGTAAACTTAGGGCTAATCAGAGGGCTTGTTTTGTATGTGGTGCTCAAGGGCATTTCAAGAAGGATTGCCCAAAATTGAAGAACATCTACTTATCTCTCACGCGCGCGCGTCTAGACTCGGCTGGAAATGCAAGGCTCAGGAAAAGGTGATGCGTGGGCAATGCTGGGGCAAACCCGGAATACAATGTCGTCAACGGGTACGTTTCTCTATACAACCGATATGCATCTTTTTTTATTTGTTACGGTGCCGATAGGTGTGTTTGTATTTCTTTGCATTTAGGCTCTCGAAATTATTTCACTCCGGTTGCATTAGATCATAATTATATGTCGAACTAGCGAGGGCGAATAGTTAGATTTAAACAAATATTATCCAGGGTTGTACATTAAACCTCTTTAAATCATCCTTTAAATGACCTAATGCCCGTGCCCGTAGAACTAGGTAGTTTTGACGTGATAATTGGTATGGATTGGTTGGCAAAGTACCATGCCGTTATTGTCTGTGCCAAAAAGATCGTTCGTATTCCTTTTGGAGACGAAATTTAAATCATTCGAGGTGACAGAAGCAGCAATGAACATGGGACCCGATTAAACATCATCTCGTGTACTAAGGCTCAAGATTATTTAACAAAGGGATGTCACGTATTCTTAGCAAATATCACCGCAACCAAAGACAAAGACAAGTCAAAGGGGAAACAACTTGAAGATGTGCCAGTTGTTCAAGAATTTCCTGAAGTCTTTCCTGAGGACTTGCCGGGTATACCACCCACTCGACAAGTGGAGTTTTGAATCGATTTGGTACCTGGTGCTACACCTGTAGCACGGGCACCATATATATTAGCACCGTCCAAAATGCAAGAACTAGCGGAGCAACTACAGGAACTTACGGGCAAAGGCTTCATAAGACCAAGTTCCTCACCCTGGGGAGCTCCAGTTCTGTTTGTAAAGAAGAAAGATAGGTCTTTCCGGATGTGCATCGATTACAGGGAATTGAACAAACTGACAGTGAAGAACCGCTACCCACTCCCAAGGATCGATGACCTATTCGACCAGCTGCAAGGGTCGAGTATTTATTCAAAGATCGATCTGAGGTCAGGGTATCACCAGTTGAGAGTTCGAGAAGAAGACATTCCCAAGACTGCATTCAGGACTCGATACGGTCACTATGAATTCCAAGTCATGCCTTTTGGTTTGACTAATGCACCAGCCGTGTTCATGGACCTTATGAACCGGGTGTGTAAACCGTATCTGGACAAGTTTGTAATTGTCTTCATCGATGACATTTTGATCTACTCCAAAAGTAAGAAGGAACATGAAGAACACCTTAGGCAGATCTTGAAATTGCTTAAGAAGGAAGAATTGTACGCCAAGTTCTCCAAGTGTGAATTCTGGATTTCCAGGGTACAATTCCTCGGTCACGTGATTGACTGTCGAGGTATTCACGTTGACCCTGCCAAGATTGAATCTATCAAAGATTGGGCGTCTCCTAAAACACCAACAGAGATTCGCTAATTTTTAGGCCTTGCCGGCTATTATAGAAGATTCATCGAAGGGTTTTCAAAGATCGCCAAGACAATGACCAAACTAACCCAGAAAGGTGTCAAGTTTGATTGGGGCGATAAACAAGAAGCAGCTTTTCAACTGTTGAAGCAGAAGCTGTGCAGTGCACCAATCCTGGCCTTACCTGAGGGAAGCGAAGATTTCATCGCATACTGCGATGCTTCAAAGAAGGGTTTGGGCGCTGTGTTGATGCAAAGAGAAAATGTGATTTCTTATGCATCACGCCAGTTAAAAATTCATGAAAAGAACTATACGACTCATGATTTAGAACTTGGGGCAGTAGTGTTTGCTCTAAAGATTTGGAGGCACTATTTGTACGAAACCAAGTGCACGGTGTTCACTAATCACAAAAGTTTACAACACATTCTTGATTAGAAGGAATTAAATATAAGGCAACGTCGCTGGTTAGAGTTGCTGAGTGATTACGATTGCGAAATTCGTTATCACCCAGGGAAGGCGAATGTTGTTGCTGATGCTCTGAGCAGGAAGGAACGAGAACCACTAAGGGTTCGGGCCTTAGTAATGACTATTGGCTTGGATCTTCCTAAACAAATCTTGAAAGCTCAGACTGAAGCACGAAAGCCGGAGAACATCAAGAAGGAGGATGTTGGGGGTATATTGGTTGAGAATTCAAAAGATCCGGAGAAACTTAGAATGGAAAAGTTGGAACCACGTGCAGATGGAACTCTGTGCTTAAATGGCAGGAGTTGGTTACCATGTTATGGCGACTTAAGGACTGTGATCATGCACGAGTCCCACAAGTCTAAATACTCTATTCATCCGGGTTCTAACAAGATGTACCAGGATATGAAGAAACTATACTGGTGGCCCAATATGAAAGCCAACATCGCCACCTATGTTAGCAAATGTTTGACCTGTGCTAAGGTCAAGGCCGAACATCAGAGACCATCGGGTTTGTTAGTACAACCCGAGATACCTCAATGGAAGTGGGACAACATCACGATGGATTTTGTCACGAAGCTTCCTAAGTCGTCACAAGGTTATGACACTATTTGGGTGATCGTTGACCGACTTACAAAGTCTGCCATTTTTATGCCAATGAGGGAAATGGATCCTATGGATAAACTGGCGAGAATGTACCTAAAGGAGGTAGTCATGAAGCATGGAATACCTGTTTCAATTATCTATGATTGTGACCCTCGGTTCGTATCAAATTTCTGGAAGTCACTTCAGAAGGCTTTGGGTACAAGTTTGGATATGAGTACTGCATATCATCCACAAACCGACGAACAAAGCGAGAGAACCATCCAAACTCTCGAGGATATGTTACGTGCTTGCGTAATTGACTTTGGAAATGGTTGGGTTAAACATTTGCCATTAGTTAAGTTTTCATACAATAACAGTTATCATGCCAGCATTAAGGCTGCACCATTTGAAGCACTTTATGGTCGAAAGTGTTATTCACCCGTGTGTTGGGCCGAGGTTGGACAAGTTCAACTCACTGGTCCAGAATTAGTGCAAGAAACAACGGAGAGGATCATCCAGATTAAAAAAAGGATTCAAACCGCTCGCGATCGACAAAAGAGCTATGCTGATTTAAAGCGTAAACCGATGGAGTTTCAAGTTGGAGATAAAGTTATGCTTAAGGTTTCGCCTTGGAAATGGGTATTACGTTTTGGCAAACGGGGGAAGTTAAACCCCATATATGTTGGACCTTTCAAAGTGTTGAAAAATGTTAGAGCCGTTGCTTACAAGCTTGAGCTTCCTCAAGAGCTGAGCAGGGTCCATAATATGTTTCATGTATCCAACTTGAAGAAATGTTATTCTGACGATCCATTAGTCATTTCATTGGAAGGACTCCAAGTGGTGACAGCTTCAATATGTTGAAATAGCCTATAGAAATCATGGATCGTGAAGTCAAACAATTGAGTGCAGAAGCAGTGTCCCAATTGACAAGTCGAATATTGAACTCTAGGCGGGGCCATGAGTTTACAATGGAAACATAAGATCAATCAAGAAGAATATCCCCACACCTCTTCTATCCATACTGCACCGTCCGTCAAGTGCCGTGTCATAAGCCTTGAGAACAAGGCTCATTTAATGGGGGAAGACTATAACACCTCGTGTTTTAGGTCATTGTACGACATTATGTAATTCACAATTTATTTTTAGGGTTTTACGCGTTTGCTTTTAAATCGTAATCGTTAAGCTAGAAAAAGAAAAAAAAATCGCGTAAACTAAAAATGATCATTCAATGTAAACGGGCATTAAAAGATTAAACGTTTACATCAAGCAAGTGTTAAATGATTATTATGAGGATAATTATCAACTTTGTTCATCTTATTTTTATTGGTTACGTAAAATGCTTACGTTTCGCGATAAAATGCGTTTCGGCATTTCCGGAAGCACCAAAACCTAACTACGCTTAAACAAATACCCCACGATTATACCCAATACTCAAAATATCAAAAATATCATCATAAATATATATATATATATATATATATATATTGATATATATATATATATATAATATATATATAAATTATATATATAAATATAATATGTGTGGCCAATTTTTAGGATAGGACCAAATAAACATCTAAGTTGCATGAATTTTGCCCTAAATATCAAGGATAGATATTTTCCTAGGGAACCAAGTCTTACACCTTTGTAAGCACTTGACCACTTGCCCTAGGAACCTTCCTTGAAGTCCTTGGCTTGTATAAAAGGCCTTAGCTAGCAGTGTATCACTTTCCCAAGGTTTGGGTAAAATCATCAAAACTCCCTATTACCTTCTCTTATAGCCACGACCGTCAAAAAACCTTAACAAACCAAATCCATAGTTTGATTTTCTATCATTATACAAGCATACACACATCAATATTAATAGGTATTTCTAAGAAGAATTGAAGGGGTAGGTTTTAAGTTTTGATAGGTTTTAACAAGATATTGCAAGATTAGGGTTTTGGTTGAAATTAGGGTTTTCACCTTATATTTTCAAGCCAAGGTTGTTAATCACAAGGGGTGTGGAATTGTTATTCTTTCTCTACCTCATGCCACGAACAAGGTCTTTAAAAGCTTAATCATTTCATGAACTAAGATTTTATGTGTTACAATGCTCAATTTAGCTAAAATCCCATCTAGGGATACTTTTGAATATGTAAAATGGATTTTACTTATGATTAATGTTTTATGAACTTATTTACATGTCACATGGATGCTAATATGATGTTAAAAGGGATGTATAAGTGTTTTAACATGTTGTTTAAGTATAAACATGTTTATGTACAAATTAGGGTTTCTAATGTTAACTTATGAGTTACAAGTGAAAATGGCATAAACTGTTATGTTGAACACTCTTGAGTAAAGCATTATCTAATGGCCTATAGATATTGTAAAACACATAAAGATAAAATGTTGTGAAGTAGTTGTAATAAGGTGTTGAAGCTTAATGGTACAAAAATCAATTTTAAAACATGTCTAAACACAAAACCTCAAACCTTCTGTTTTGATTTGAATTTGGAAGCAGCCAATTATGTTTTATAAAGATATACAACTCATGAGGATTCCAAAATGATAAGAACTCGAAAATCCGATTATAACGAAGAAGATACACTAGTTTTACGACGCTAAATACTTATAAATACAAATTTTATAAAAATTACTAATTCATGGCAGTAACATTACTACTTTGTAAACATCAATAATATGAAAAAACATTCGATTACGAGAACGTGTTCGAAAGAACGCTAAAAATGGATCTATAACGAATAAGATACGACAACAAACGTGTTTTACGTTAATTAAAAGTTTTAAAAACGAATTATATAGCTGTTATGAACATTAAAAACACTAATCCATCAATCACAGAATCTCAAAAATCAGCGAAAATGTTATTTTATGAATCACTCGTCTTAATACGCAAGCGTGGGCGTAGGAAACGAGAGAAACAGACTTAAAAACTATCTCAAAGTTATCATTTTTATGCTAAAGGCTTAATTATAAACTTTATTTACTTAATAATTATACGATTTCACTTAAAACGATTAGATGGTGATATAGCTATATAGAATATATATGTTATTAGTTATCAAAGTGCTATATTACTAGGGAATTTCATAATGAGGCTTCTTCGGATGGCGTATTGACGAGTTGTTGGATTTACGATTTAAAGTGTCCTAACTCCTCGTACGTCATGTCATGACCTCTAAATTATGATAGCCCGCACATAGTACAATGATAACTTAAATAGGAATTTAAAATATAGAATGTTGTTCGACAACGTACTTGAATACTGATTCGACCTATATTAACTAGGTTGCATTCGGACGTTAGCGTGACGCGTTTTTACTTGGGATATTTTATTATCAATTTACTCACTCAAGGTGAGTTCATAGCCCCATGTTTTACAATTATTAATTTACAAGTTTTTGGGGTGAGAAACATATGCATGTTTTACAAATTGGACGCAAGTGTACATTTTATCATGATTACGTTTTGCCTAAGTAGCGATAACCCACTATGCCCATGAATCATGAACTGTCAATTACTGGAATGTGAGCGCGAATGATTATAGATAGATCTATTTGGGATTGACCTCCCCGTTCGGGTGACTAGCTATCACTGGAAACGAACGTATATCATGTCGGATTTTGGATGTTACGGGTTGAACATCATCACGGGCAATGTAGGCAATATTTATATATTGTATTCATTTATGTCGAGCTTCGGTGTCATGAGCTTAGGAAAACGTAATTACATTTTGTGATGTCTGCATCTGTTGCATTATCACGGGGAAAGTCTTGCGGTCCTGCATATACATTTACATAAACCTATGAAATTCACCAACTTTATGTTGACGTTTTAAATGCAATGTTTTTCAGGAGATCATTAAGCACGAGGTGCGAAGGATACATTGGTGGTTATATTTTGAAGTCATGCATTAAAGATTTAGTCACATTACATTTTGTATATCTGTTATGGGCTGGAAATCTTTGTAATAATAACAAGTAAACAAGTAAAGCTTCGGGCTTTTGTAACACAACATTTTGTTAAATCCAATGTATCAGTGTTAAACGACGTTTTGGTCGTTCTTATATTATCTTGTGTTATTGATCTGAGAAGTAACATGCCCCGGACCCTTATTCCGCTGCGACCCAATTTGGGGGTGTAACACGCCAGTTATCTTTTATGTTTGCTTGGATATTTTCATGACACTTTGTGTCAAATTTCGTTTTGTTAATGCATTTTAGTGTTCTCTATTGTTGACACCATTGTGTTGTGATGATACCCATGACGTTACGCCTCGTGTTTCTGCCTTGGCGGGGTGTGACACTTATAGCTTATTCCGCCTAATAATAAGCACGTGAGTGCTTATTATGTCTTATTTTGGTTTAGGCTTGAGAAGGGAGCAAGGAAAAGTTATCTTTGGTCCTTTAAAACTTTCGTTCTATTTTTATAGCTTATTTTGTGGCTTATTTTTTAGACTAAAAAGACTTTGTAGCTTAACGGCTTATTATTAAGCTCATTATAGCTTATGTTGGGCTTATAAAGTCTCGACCCAAAAGCTAAGCCCAAACCGTAAGCTTAATAAATGGCTTACGAGGTTCGGCTTATTTTGTGGCTTCTTGGTTTAGCTTATTTCGATAAAATAAATGCTTATTTGCTTATTCTATTGCTTATTAGTCTATTTTTAGGCTTATTGTATTTTGGTATATTCGTTTAGGCTTAGTGGACCGAAAAGCCCAATGAGGACCATATAGCTTTTGGCTTATTTGGGTTAAGAGCTTTTCGGCTTATTTTTATAACTTATCAAAATAGTTATTTTGGTTAGTTGGTTTGTGGCTTAATTCATAAGCATAAGTCTCGGCTTATTCTTAAGCCCGAGCTTATGGCTTAATTTTGAGCTTAATAAGCTTTGGCTTATAAACTTATATATCATATAACTTATTTTCATATGTAGCTTAGTTATTATCTTAAGTATTTCGACTTATTAAACTCAATGGATATTTCAGTTATATATAGTCGGGCTAACTAGTAAACTCGTATTAGGCTAAACTTATGGGCTAAAAGTTTGACTAGTGATTTTGGGCCAACATTGGACTATTTAGCCCAATGTGTGAAAACAAGTGAACTCGGACTTATAAAATGGATTATTGATCGACTTATTGAATTTGGACTTATATAATTTAGGATAATTAAAATAGTCGTTAAAAAGGTGTTTTGATAAAACGTAGCGTAAACGTGAGATTTGGCATTTTGTCGGGAATTGCTTTAAGTTTGAAGAGGTGATTTGGAATAAAGTCTATGACTTTAGCAAGTAACTATAAACGAACGGGTCATGCTGAAATTTTATAAACATTTTACACTTAAAAATATTTTTGTAAAACCTATTTTTTTTAAACCCGACAAAAAGACGAAGTCACATTATTTTAAACATTATATTTGAATTAAATACATAAAATAAATTACATACTTGTAAACATAATACTAGTTATTTTCTTAAAACTCGACAAAAAAGACTTCTATTATTTAATATGTATGTCTAAAACATTGTTAACACTTATATCGAGAACTTCTTATCTAATTAACTTGGGGTATCGGGTAAGTTGCCGAAACATGTTTAATTCTTATTTATTTATTTCGTATTCAATTATTCTTATCTATTATTTCTTATATATTTATTTCCTATTTACTTATTTCATGTTTACTCCTCGATCAGTTAATCCATATTTACTTACATTACTAATTAGTCCTGGAATTTCTATTTATCTTCTTATAGATATATAGTGTACTTTGACGTACGTTCACCCGAGTCAAACTTATCAACCATCACACAAACAATGATACAAAATCTTTTATAACAATAAATCAAATCCTTTTTACAAATTCATATGTATCACGTCATTTTCATATGAGCACATCTTTAAAACAAAACTCTATTAATAGGTCGTAGCCGGGCACCGTTGCACGTTATTCCTTGATCATTTATTTTAGCTACTTTCATCCTTATTTAAGGTGAGTCTTCGTAGCCCAACTTTCAAACTATTTTCCTGGGGGGAAAATGATACTCAAATCTCTTTTAAATTGTATTACTAATGTGCTTAACTATCTTATTGCTTTCGGACAATATTCATATGTGCTATTACTTGCGTACTTGATGTGTTATATACATGATCTATCTATGATGACCATGTTATTAATTCTAAGAACAACTACTTAGCCGACTGTGTAACTCCAGCTGGTAGGCGATAAGTGCAAAATCTATAAGCGCTTGGGTCAGGATTGACCGATTGATTTGACTAAAATGCTATTGCATGATATGACTTGTTATGTGGATGACGGAATACTACTTACGCTGCTTGCACTCCGCTATTGTATTGCACTATTGTCCCATTTAAAATTCTGGCACAACAATTGGGTTTACGCTCTAAACCTATGAGCTCACCAACTTTATGTTGACCTTTTCGAGTATCATTTTCAGGTGATCAACATTTACGAACTGAAGATAATTGTGAACAAAGATATCCACTGGACAAGATGTTTTCTAAAGACAGATGATGTAACACCCCCAAATTGGGTCGCAGCGGAATATGGGTCCGGGGCGTGTTACTTCATGAATCAACAACACAAGATAT
>BQNB010091760.1:0-12525 GCA_026074375.1 Tanacetum coccineum
ATGATCACATCACTTAAGCTCATTGAGTTAGTGCAATGCCTTAATAGAATCACATGAATAAATATTCTCAACTTCTTGTTTGCCCATCCACATTAATATACGTCATACAACTCATTTAAGTATATCATCGTACTTCACAAGTTATTCATTGCCAACACCATGTATGACCCACTAGCGAAAATTTAATGGTTCATACACATTTTAGTATGACATATCTGAATTGATATTGTGATCATCATCTTTATAAATCAAGGGAGTCTTTCCAATATCATGTGACCTCATAAACATGAGCGTCGTTTTTCCATATAAAGATATAACTTTGTCTTTAGTTTTCATGATGCACACAGATTTCATCCTTAATATGTTAATTTCATAACAAAGATAAACTTTGTCTTGTTTCAAGTTCAATTTCTATGCATTCAATTAATTCTACAATCATAAAATCAAATTGTATAAAACTTAAAATATATACAAATCCATATCTCTTTAGGCAAACAAAATTCTTTATTTGGCATGAAAATCATAACACATGTGCCAAAAATGTGATTAGTTCAATACAATCAAGTACCGTTCTCGAGAACCTTTTCTTATACGCTTAAGCATTAAAATTCACTAGCATGATTCATACATTATATATCCTATACTAAAATCTCAACATCACATGAGCTCTATTCATTAATCTTTCAGATGCATATCAATTACTTATTATATTACCAGACTTATAAAACATTAATGCATTATTTGATCCACCACACGAGAACATGTCTCCTTATAACCATGTCTCGTCATAAGAGACTTTAATCTTTTATTATTTCTTTGCATCTTTACATCTTTTGGCCGCGTATTTACACATCTGCACTTCCTGTAGGTATGCTTCCATGATCCTCACCATGATTATTGATAAATGCTTAATTGTATATATTAAATACCCAGGATTTTGCCAAATAAAAGCCAAATAATGCCAAAAGGATAGGAATATGTGTGCTTTTGTGTCTTAACGTGCAGGAAAGTATAATAAAACAAAAGGAAGCAAAAACGACCAAAAACCGACAAGAAACGGAAAAGACAAGTACAAGTGATGAATGAAGGCCAATCTCAAAAGCCGGATCAGCCCGAAACAAGAAAAGAAAGTCAAAGCTCAATTATCAAGTGCCAAGGATTAATAATGTCAAGTTTTCAAAGTTCAAGGGCTCTTTTGGATGAAATGAAGTCAAAGGACTAAAGATGTCAAAAGTAGAAAGTTTGTTTATAAGAGGAAAAATGAGATATGAACCACAAGGAGCAGATTTGACAACTTTCAAAGTTGTTTTTACACTACAATGAAGGAAATGAAACGCAAGGACCACTTATGTCATTAAGCCAAAGATTTAAAATCACACGCGGGTTTAATCTTTCCCTAACCGCTTTCAACTACCTTTCCCGCCAAAATTTGAGAAAACCCAAACCACCCTAAAACCTTTCTCCCGTCTCCACAAGCTCACCTCACCTCGTATTAAAGCATCTCCACGTCATTTGAGACACGTGTCAACATTTAATTGGTCCTAACACCTCATCAATCAAGATCAACGGTTTAGATTCGAGTTTACAAAGATCCAACGGATTGAAAATGAAGAAGCTCTCATCCTCTTGTCATCTCTCATCTATAAATAGGCTTGTAATAGAGTTTTGTAAGTTAGTTAGTTTTTAGAGTTCAGTTTTATTTTTGTAATTTTCTCTTTAGTTACTGTTCATTTAAGTCGAATTAAGTTCTTGTTAAATCTTTTCAATTTCAGTTGTGCTTCTTGTTACTACACTTGTACTCTTCCTTCTTCATTAATAAAGCAAGTTCAATTGTGATTGTGTTTAAGATTTCATGTAATAAGCTGTTTCTAGCTTATAAGCTTGTAATAAGCTAACTTTAGCTTATTGAGTTTTCTTTAATTCTAAAGTAGTTCAAAGTTTATAAAAAGACTTTTAAATACTGAATTTGTCAATTAGTATTCAAAGTTGTCCAGTTAAATTCAGTTTGATTCATTCTGGAAGCAACAAGGAGTAATAAGCTAATATTAGCTTATTGAGCTTAAAGCTAATTGGTTTAGAGGCTAAGGTAGCCATTAGGTTTATATTCTTAAGCCACTCATTCAGAGAGAGTGGCTAGGTTCAGAGACTACATTCACAGGTTTTAATTCATGTTTTTAATTTTTAGCCTTTATAGCTTAATACTTTAGCTTATTGCTTAGACTTTTTGTGTGCTTAATATTGTTCAAAATTGTTTAGATAAGTTTAGATATTCAAATATTTCTTAGTTAATTGTAGTTAGAATCGTCATTTCCTTTAATTCTGCCATATTAGTGTAATAGGCTAGGTGGGTAACTAGTTTAAATTCCTTAATAAGCTGTAGGTTTTATTGCTCATTTAGCTTAATTAGGTGATTTCTAGTGTGAGTAGATAAAAGGTTTTAGCTGTTTTAGTTTTTAAAATAGTTTTTAAGTACAATAAGTTTTAGACAGTTAGATTTAAAGAGTGTTTGGATTTAGGTAAATATGACTTTTAAAGTCAAAACAATCTTGTCAGAGCACTTTGCATAGTTGTGTTTAGTCATATTAACAAGTTCTAAATAGGATTTAAAAGTTAGATTATAGAATTCAAAAATTTAGAGCTTAAAAAGATGATCATAGCACCAGGACAGTTTTAGGTGTAAGTAAAATTTGTAGTAAGTGATTTACATCATTCTAGAATTCAAACTTGGTTAGTGTACATTTAGATACATTAAGGTAGTAGGTTTATGAGTTTTTATTTTAGCAATTTGGCCTGCACTTGGTTTTTACCAAGTAAATCAGCAAATGCAGCAGCAACAACAGTTAATACTGCTGATTGCTTATCTACTTTTTAGTCATAATTTTAGCTCTTGTAATTAGAAGTTAGCTTTTAGAATTAAGAACCTTTATAGATCTCCATTAGCTCTACATTAATCATCCTTTAATTCTCATTTCCAAGCTTTTAGATTAGCTTAAAATTTCTTACAAAGGTAGTATAGTGGCAGTCTAGACTTATAGCTTATTTCTTTTGATTTTCTAATTTCTAGTTGTAAATTTTAAAATCCTTTTATCTAGATTAGTTCTATATCAATTGAATAGCTTATTTGTAAAATTTCAGCTTCTAGGATTCATTTTTGAGATAGTTAGCTTATTAGTATATCTTAATTTCAGTCACATTTTCTATAAGAGACACATGTAACTACCTCTCAAAACAAGAAAAAGCCATACTCTTATAAATAAGCAATAGTAATATTAAACACAACCCTACTGCTACAATTTATGCAAAAATGTAGCTCTCACTCGTATTCCCTAACAGATCCTTCATTATCAAACATCTTGAAACTATGCTCCCACTATGCGAATACTACCTAAATATCGCCCCCCGCGCTACACACTCTAACCCAGGTATAAGACCCTCTTGCCCCCCAGACGCCCGGCACCAGTCTACTCGCACCCCACTGCTAGTGTGCGATTCTATACCTGTGAGTACACATGCCGTAGAACGGAGTAACTCTTACAGTCCTAATTTCTAAGCTTGTACCTCAATAAAATCACATCTAGACCAAACTAAGTGCCACCACTTCCCCTACTCTTCCGCGTCCTTAGCTTACCCCTCACACCGCCCTCTCTATAGACATCTAGCACTTCTATCATTGTGACACCAAACCGCCCTTCCCCCCCCAGCTCCTACGTTGCCGCTCTTCTATTCTTCTGAGCCTTCCAGCGCCTCCGATTATTCCAGTATATCCTCCCTAATCTTAAGTCATTATAGCTAAAATTGCACTCTTTAATGATCAAATTTTCATTTAAGATTAGCTTGTTAACTTTTAGCTTATTTCTTGTTAGATACACCTAGTACACATCACAAGCTTTTTATAACATCTTTTGGTTTTCATTTTCATCAAGAAATAATCAAGAAATAAGCCAAATTCTAGAAACGCTAGTAAACCCTTAGTTTCTGTATTGCAGAAATAAATGCTTAATTTCTAGCTTATTCTGTTGTTAAAAGTCAATAGTGCCTTTGTTAAAGTTGTTGTGTATAAGCTCATTAACAATTTTGTAGTTTTAAGTTTTTGCTGAATTTCACTTTTTAAATAAGCCAAAGTCGTAGGGTTTGTTTTGTAATTTCTAAATAGTTTAGGGTTATCTGTTTTCATTAGAGTGTAAATTTCAATCAATTACCCCGCCTACCCTTTACTTTCTGTTGTTACAATTTCTACCCTGTCTTTTGGGAAAAATAAAATAGATAAAATATTTTTAATTTTGTTTTAATAAAATTAGGTTTTAAGTTTTAATTGATAAAATTAGGGTTCAATTAGGTTATAAAAATTGGGCATTTTTGTGTCATTTCATTTATGCACCTTTTTAGTAGTTAAAAACTATTTTTCTTAATTTTTCTAGTTAAATTTGTATTTTCTAGGAATTAAAATAGGTTTTAGTAATTTCTTTTTCTTAAATAAATCATAGAAAATAGAAAAATAGTTGAAATTTTTTAATTCTTTTTGAGATAATTTTCTTTTCAATTCTAGTATTTTTGAAAAATAAAAGTAGAATTTTAGTGTAAATTGTTAGAAAAAGTTTATTTTTGTTAATTCATTTTTCATAAAAAATTCAAAAATAGTTAAAAAATTCTAAATCTTTTTCCTAAAATTTTCTTTTTAAATTTTTGATTTTCAGGTATAAAAGTTTGTTAAAAGTAGTGCCTTAGATTTTAAATTTCAGTTTTAGCTCACGTTTTTACTTTTCGTGAATTAAAATTTCGTGCTAGTTAATTGTTTTTAGTTTGTGCTATTCTAATTCGTAGTGTAATTCAAAAGTCAAAAATCCTTTATCATTCTTAACTCGAATCCGAATTATTCCCAAATCTCAATTCACGATTTCGTTGGGACACGACCCGAGAAGAAAATACTTCCCGGTTAAAAATATACGTATTGTGTTTTCTTTAGTGAGATTTTATCCTTTTATTTCTCTTGTTTGAGAAGTAATTTGGAAAGAATTTTCATGGGATTAATACTATATATATATATATATATAAATTTGTACTACCAATTATAACGCTATTTATTTATTTACATAATCATTGCCATGGCCATTATCTTATATAATACTATCGACGTCGATTCATTACTTTTCGATTCCATATTCTACTAGACATCGCATTATATCATTTATTGAGATCTCATAGTTTTTCACGTACCCGGGGTTTTTCAATTACCTCATGTCTAGTGTCTCTTTAAGAAACTATTATGGGGTCTTTATTACCTCGATTCAACCATCTTAACTTTCTTCCTCCATTTTATCTTTTCATTCGAGGATTTTAATTAGAATCGATTAATCTATCACGTTGCATACGTGTCATAGACTCACTACCATTTTATGGTTCTTACTACTGGGACAAACATTGTAATTGGAGCATTAGCAGCGTATATATGATCTAGTCATTTCATTTAAGTTACTTAACTTGTTTAGCAATTACTAGATCTGGAATATAAATTGTCCCTTGAACTTCAAGTTCATATTCATTAGTGTGAGGGTCAACATTTATATTATCTTAATTCATTCCAAATTCCGCGCTGCTTATTCTCCCCCTGAATGAATTATCTCTCTTAACATCCCATTTTGTGCACTGTGGTGGATTTGCTGTATATTGCACATTTACAATATTTCACATGAGAACTATATGGTTTGTGACCAAAAACCACTAAAACAGGGAGGATTCATTATAATTTTTTGGCAAGATGCGAATTTATATGTTATAACATGCCCCATAAACTAAAATTTTTGTTCTCATAATTATTGGCTTTGCAATCAACTGAAGACGTTTTATAAACGTTCAACCAAAAGCAATTCGCGTATGAACATGAGCCACCTTTAAGTTCAACACTTACTTCAATAATCGCCCAATACTTGGAAGTATTCACCACCATTCTCAAAAATTTAATTTGGAAAACCGTGCTCACACCGAGCCACTAATCACGCTAACTTTAAGTTGCGTCTTTGATGATCACTTTGACGATGCATCAATTTTAAAACTCAAAATAAACCACATGGCACATGTATAGGCCTACATACATGCCCTTTTATCTTTTCTAAAATTTTAAGAAATCAAGTCCTTATTCATATTTAGTGGTGATAAGTAAATAATGATCTTTCATTGAGAACAATAAAAATAATCAAATTACCATCGAAGAACCCATGGTTCCTTTAGACATTTCGCATCATCATTGACTCAGGATGGTCCAACCGGCCATGCCACTTATTTAAATAATTTGGCTCATAAACTTTGGTATACGACAACATGTGTCGTCTCAATTGCACTTGACTTTATTCATAAAGTGCGTAATTTAAAAAAACTTAATAGAACATTACAATCTCCAATCAAATCTATGAAAACTCTTTTATAATTTATAATAGTTCGAAATATTGTTCACGTTAGCTCATGGCATTATCAACAAACAAAACATATTTCATACTAGTGAAGTTACACTATTTAGAAAGCATAATACAATTAATTGAACAAATATATATTAGAAACAAAACTGCATGACAAGAATATCACATAATAAGTATATAATTATTGATTGTAACATCGTAAGGATAAAGCAGTTTCAACTTTCAACAAGCATAACGATAATATGAGTTTTGCTAGCTAATTTACTTTGCATTGCAATTGACGATCGTCTATCATATTCATAAAACACACATTAGGATAATTAAACCAACCACATTCATAATCAAAACCTTAATACTTGTAAGGAGAAGCAACTACATTTGTTTCATGATGAATAACGATATACATAACATGAGGTTATGATGTCTTTTGGTTATAATAGATAGAGTATCATAAACATAACTTGAAGTTACATTATTTTGATTCTTTTAACAAAACAAGAGGTTATGTTACTTTTTTTTTATCTTTTTCAAGAATCATCATAAACATGAGTTTCAAAAGAAAAAAAATGAATTTATACTTATAACATTATGTTATATATAGTTTGTTTTCTTCGAAGAGATAACAAATAGATCTTTGAAGATTAAAAAAAACAAACATAAACAATAAATTGAGATTATGTTAAAGCAAGAAAAGAAAAAATGCATAAAAATCAACTAAACATGAGTAAATACGAAAGGTTACAATAATAGAACTTGAGGTTTTATTACAACAACATAAAATATGTTGTTTAATTCTATTAAAGAAATCATAATAGAACTTGAGATTATATATATATATACATTTTTAGCATAACACGAGGTTATGTTATTGATTCTAATGATTAATCATGTTAAAACTTGAGGTTCTAACTATTTTGTTCCTTTTTTTTAACATAATATGAGATAATGTTGTTTGATTCTCTTGAAGGAATTATCATAGAATATTACTCATAATCTTAACTTGAGGTTATGATATTTTACTTATTTTGAGAGAATCATGATAGAACTTGAGTTTCTTATCATTTTTTTAATTATCATAACACAAGGTTATGTTATTTTTATTCTTTGTCAAGAGTTAATGTAAAATATGAACTTGAGGTTCACAAATAGAATTGTAACATAACTTGAGGTTATGTTATTGATTATCTCGAGGGAATCATAGTAGAAGTTTATGTTCTTAAACTATCATATTCATAACTTGATGCTATGTTGTTGTGATTCTCTTGAAGAAATCATAATTGAATTTGAGGTTCACAAAAGAAAATAATGATAACAATAACTATGAGGTCATGTTATAGCGATTCATCTAAAATCAAATCATAAAGAACTTGAGGTTTTTTAAAAGATATAATAATAACTTAGGTTATTGTTTTTTTTAATTTTATTCATAATAATAAAATTTAAGGTTTTATATTGAATAAATATAATAATAACATAATATTATAATATATTTTAGCTTTAATAGATCTTGAGGATCTTATATATAAAAAAACATTGTTATATCTTATACCGGTGAAAACATAATATTATGAATGATATATAGAGAACCACAGCTCTAAATCATCCACCTATAACAATCATCTCGTAAATTAAGACAATTAGTCATGTGTAGAATTGCGACCAATCATATAATACACTCATTAACATGTATGAAGTTAATATCAAGCTTACATATGTATTATATGTACTAGGCAGTCCAGGATATCTTTTTTAGATAAATTATAGCATCATGTTTTTATAAAAATTCAATTCAAAGCGTTAGCTTATTTTCTTTATATCCTAAAGAGCATTATGCAAGCTGCCAAAATAACTTGGCTTACATTCCACAGTAATGTAGAAGCTCAAAAGCCCATATCCGGCAAACCCAAAAGAAATCAAACGAGCCTAGATCCGGAGAATACGAGGGGAGTCACGGTCAAACTTGCTAAGTGTAGTTCATTTGGTGTTTTAGATAATTTAGAGTCAGGTTAAATTATTAGTATTCTCAATTTATTTATTTTCGTAGAGCAGAAAATTTTCACACGTTATGTACACGTATGTCAAAAAAAAAATCACGCATATCAAGAAAAATTCGCATAAATAATAATGAACTTTATTAATCGTTATGACATGAAACATCATCTAAGAATCTATTTTTGTCAACTTAGTGTTAAAAAAACATGTGAACCTCATACGAGTCGTTCATATTTCACATGAAATTGACCTCTTTTTTTAAAAGATATTTCTTATATAAGCAAAACTAATTTTATAAAATGGATGACAATGTAGCTGGCTACACGAAGAAAAGAAAAGTTTATTAAGCTTCCTCTAACATACTATAACTATTCTAAAACAAACACAATTATATAAATAAAAAACAATAAATACAACCGCATAAACAAAAATGCCAAATTTAAGAACAAAAAAGTCCGACTTTAAAAAAAATACATGTTGTAGCAAAAAATTGCCTCGCCGCAACGCGGGAGTCGATTCCACCTCGTTATATATATATACTATAGACGGAATAAAACGACGTCGGTTTCACTCGCTACAGTGGTACTTTTTTTGGGCTCCCAGTTTGGGCCGGCCCATTTGGGTTTTTTTTTTAACTTAGTCAATATTTGTGCCATTTACGTATATTTTTTTGCCATTTAACACAATTTTTTTTGCCATTTACGACTGTATTTAAAAACACCAAAAACCATAAGCCCAAATATATAACACGTATCTACCGAAATCCTATAAAATTACATTAAAAAAAACCTCATATACCAAAAAAAAAAAAAAAAACTTTATACATGAGGCCCAACACATAAGCTCATATAAGAAAAAAACAAACTATTAAAATGAGACAAAAAAAATAAACTCGCAAAAAATACAACCAAAGACCCAAATAAACCGACTTAAAACACACGTCAAATAAATGATTCCGAAAATATTCAAAATAAACCGCCCTACACTTAAAAAAAAAATAATAACGCCCCACAACAATGCGCGGATAATCATGCTTGTTGAGAGTATCGCTGATATGCATTTACAATTAAATGACCATATTACAAGTGGATCTAACCATTTTTTTTTTTTTTTTTTCTTTATGGGACATTAAATGACCATATTACAAGTGGATCTAACCATCATTTATGTAGTCAAATACATGATCAACCTTTACCGCATTAGTTAAACTACTCTAAGTTACATAAATAATCAATGATTGATTTAATAATAGTATAAACAATCACGAAAAAATAATGATTATTTAAAAGTTTATTATCGTATCTAATTTATTAAGTGACAATTTTCTTATATGTATGATCTCTCACATTCGATCAACATGTTACAAGAAATCATTACTCTTAACTCAAGTTGTGATACAGTAACTCAAGCTATATGATTAAAATATAATGTTTTTGATCTTTGATGAAAGTTAAGAACCACACACAAAATAATAAAACAGTTCTAGCAATTACTTAGCTAATAAAGGTTTTAAGATTTACGTACCTTGTGAAGCAATACGTGGTTTTCAAACCTAATACTGGAACGAATGTATTCCCAATACAATGATTGCATTTATTAGAGCGTGTTGATAACGTGTTGTAAAACAATAAAGTAAAGAGCAATTACAAGAAGATAGAGAGAATAGAGAATTGTATTATTATTCATCTCACAATGGAGGTATGTATATATAGATAGATACAAGATGGAGTATTCCACAAGATATAATTCTAATAAAATAACTATCAATACTAATAGATATGGACATCCATTTCATATTTATCCGTAACAAAAACAGTATAATAGATAAAGAAAACATTTTTAGCAGTCCAAGAATAAAGAATTTGATTTACAAATCAAATAGTACTCATTCGAATCTGAATAATGAAGAACAAACAACGAGGTCTTCTCGTAGCCTGCGATTATAATAGTACATCCTATATGTCATTGTGTGTTTATTTTCGATTCTTTGAAACGATGCGTCTTTTTTTGGGGTTTTGTACAACTGCAATCTAGTACCTGTTTGAAAACACTTCTCTTTGATTCCATTTGTTTCCCATTTTTGTATAGGCTATGGCTTTTATTCCTTCATAAAGTTCATTTAATTTCTTCCCTTTTTCATGGAAACTGTGACCTAATTATGATGTAACTTACACTAAACACATACTAGTAGTAGTTTACTCACGTATTTGGGTTGTAACGTATTTTTCTTGATTATATAATAATATACCTTTGTCTGCATATGCTGCTTTGTTTTAATATATTCTGGGTTTAACGTGTTCCTTAATTTTCACTAAAGAACCGAAATAACAAATTACTAGCAAACAAATATAATTGTGTTTCTGGAACTTAAAATACGTAAGATAAACGTCATGTTCTCGTTTAGGACCAAATACATAGAACGCCACGGTACAAAACAAAATGGTTAGCATGTCTTATACGCGCGATATATATAATAGCCCGTTGGTGAGCTGGTACTTGGAGCCCTTTGTTATAATTAGCATTCATAATTAAGTATGTACTAGCCAGTAAACGCATAAATGTCCCTAAAATTTTGCTATATAGCGGTAACAATCGAGAGGCACAATTCATAAATAAATTATAGTCTCACGTTCAAAAGGGGCTTCACCTTCCTTGCTTAGGGATATTGGGATTAACCTATGTCATGCTGACTGCAACACCGGATGATGAGTTCAATAAGAGTTGCAGTTCACCCGTTTTCTACTATAAATTCAAAATACATAATGCTGTCTATTAAGGAATCAGACACAATTAAGAAAAGAAAAATACTAACAAGCAACACAAGTTCTGATCTTAGCTGGTACAATTTATACATATGTGCCGTTTGATTTCAACTTAATAGTCTTTGTTAAGAAAAATAAGTTAATATGGTAAGTCGGGTAAGTGTGTGTTTGTTTTAAACTTATTTCAAAGGCAGGACTCAACAGAAAAGTCATCAGGGTTTTATTCATAATTATTGTGATTGAGACACTTATTCCAGATACAAAACAAACCAAAACCCATTTATTTACAAACAGGAATCGTGTATATAAACATACACTATAGCTAAACGAGGCGTAATAACAGTTTCAAACAAACAAACCCTCAGCTTCATTTTGGTTCCTGTGTCAACCTCTTAACATGGCATATGTCTTCTATATTTTCGGCTATAATGACAAAGAATGCACTAATTACATAGCTCGTGAGAGAAAACGACTAATACCCATGTATAATTTGATGCAATGTGCACCAATAAAAAGAGTTGATGCAAGTATATGCAATGTGCATTTAGATTGATCGATAATAAGTCTCACGACTTGCAAGTAACTTAACCCATGCATCCATACATGCATGCTAAAGGTCGATTGAGATGTTTCCGTTACTTCCCTTGTTATTAGTATTAGTTATGCTTTATAAACAATTCTTAATAACATAAACAAAGCCTTCCTTCGATTGTGTTTTCGGGGACAAAAATAGCGTTTTTATTAATGTTATTTCATGATGTTATCTTTTTATGCACTTGCAAACAATATTCTCGACTATTAGTGGGACCTAAATATATGGCAATAAAAAACACATACGAAGTCATGTACAGGGCTAGCTATACTGCAAATGTAAAATTACGAATACTGTGAGAGATATTAATTAATTTGTTTCATTAGAAAGGCAGAAAAATACTGTAACAGTTTTTCTACAGTATTATCAAGAACTTTTCTAACTCAGTATGACACTAAATTATCTTCGTGCTCTCCATGTTAGAATAATCTTTTTAGTATGGCCTCTTGACCATTTAGACCTTTAACTATGCCCTAATAACATAATCTACCTTAACTAACAATGACAGTTATTTGATGGATGTAACTGCCATAACAAACTTATATCCAGGGTTGTGATCACTTTTCCTGTATCTTGTCAAGAACATATTCTCTCAATCAAACACCAATTACTTGTGAGAAATCCTTCCATCGGATTATTGACATTACTACTGGAATCGACGAACCCTAAGCTTATGACTTCATCATTGATAACGTATAGTATGAGCACCAAGCTTATTGGGCTTAGTTCATAATATACGTATATGGGCCCAGGCCCAATACAACAAATA